>CADEHL010001054.1:474325-583596 GCA_902827135.1 Harpagifer antarcticus
GGGAGACGAGAGAGGCTGGGAGGTGGGAAGCGTGAGTGTGTACGGGGGGAGGGGAGGGGGGGGGAGTCAGGGAGGGAATAGGCAGACTGAATCAATAGGTAAGCATTCTACACGGACAAACAATAGTGGGCTATATATATATATTACAGTACAACAACATGTGGTGAATGCTCATTGATGCAGGGTGGCTGGCAGCATCACAGGCTGCTGAGTTTGAAGAGAGGATGAGAACAAAGAGGAAGGATGGAGCTGAAATATGGCTCCTGGGAAGAAGTTTACTGAGGGATGACGGACTGTTGCTGAGTCTGCAACGTCAACTTAAAACCACTGGAGTGCTACACTGCCAGAATTGAAATCTAATGATGCAAAAAATCTGCTTTCACTTTAAAAGCAGAGATTTTCAAGTAAAATTGAGATTATGATTTCAAATTACCTCTTCAACATCATACTGTAGGCCTACATCTGACAAGTGCATGTCTATAGGTTTGTCATGTGTTTATTTCAGGCCTTTGTGTAATTGAAGATAACACCAACACTGAATTTCCCCTGCAAGATTTATAAAGTGATCTTAATCCAACCTGGTATCATGGCAAGACGTGAACATGTGATGATTTACCATGCTGGGAGTCGTGAAGATGTCACGATTTCGTCCCTTCAAACGTGACAGTTACACGGTATTGTTAACATGGCCCAAATACCCGGAAATGCCAAGCAAATGCTGTACCACGACGGTCGGTTGTTATTGTCATTATTAATATAATAATGATTTATTTTGTAATAGTCACACTCGATTTTACCGATTTTCTTGTTGCCCCAGCTGGTCGACACCTCTTTTAGCAGAAACAAAGGCTACATTAATGTATTAAATCGATGTTAATCCATGTGTGCGGTTGTGGAATTAACTGCCAGGCAACAACTTGGCTTCATGTTCATTTACAAACTCTTCAACTAGAACCGTAGTAATATTAAAAAACATTTTAGAATGCCTCACGAAATACTTTAATGTAAATTACAATTTAAATGTGAAGGACTGTATGTATAACAAATACATCCGTCAAAAACAATACTGGAAACAGACGTAGGCAAGATCCTCAGCTCGGTGATTGGATGGTTTAGCCGCAATGCACGTTGGGGTATGGTGTTTATGCGATGTGAAATCCGAAAACATTTTAAAAATAAAATAATACTTTATTCCAAGTGTGCTTGCTTTTCTCTTTGAAAGTCATCACATAACGGCATTTTAATACATGGTTCGGCTGCATTAAATATTACACATCTACCGTAGTTCTCTATTTATAGAACCCTGCTGAGAAGACTTCTAGACAAACAGGAAGAACTGCCGCCAAAACTGAAAACGTGGATCATAAATATATCAGCAATTAAACAACATCTTAGATTTATTTTCACACAATACGTCTCCTTGCAGTATCAACACTAATTCGACTGACTTTTATATTTGATCCAAATGGTAGATAGGCTGTATTTACACCATAACGGTGCACAGCTGATCGAAAGGAAAACCTAGTGGTTAAAGCACGTTATTGAATTTTATTATTATATTGCTTATATATATTGCTTATATATATTGCTTATATATATTGCGTTCCAGAGCTCGGACGTGAGCTCTTCCACCAAAAGCGCTGGCGACGAGTATGTCGTCCAGGTAGACGAACACGAATGGCAGGTCCCACAGCACCGAATCCATCAGCCGGTGGAACGTTTGGGCGGCGTTCTTGAGCCCAAAAGGCATCCGCAGGAACTCGAAAAGTCCAAACGGCGTTATCACTGCTGTCTTAGGGACGTCCAGGGGATGCATAGGCACCTGGTGGTAACCACGCACCAGGTCCACTTTCGAAAACACCGATGTACCGGCCAGATGTGCCGAGAAGTCTTAAGCGGTCAGGTGTCGTGGCATCGTTGATGCGGCGGTAATCCCCACACGGGCGCCAACCACCGTTCGGCTTGGGAACGACGTGTACACTCCGTTGAGCTCCCGTGTCACACAAAAACAAGCTTCCCGAGACTCTGTCGCTGACGAAGAGCAGCCTGCTCGTTCCGCCAACACTCAGGGCCACTACCGAGCGCTGGCTCCTCCGTTTCCCGGAGGCTTGTAGCTGCAGGGAGCGACACAGTTCTTCGCGCTGGTCCCAAACCGCGCGTGGTAAAAACACTCTCCTGTGTCTCCACGCCGGCTTGCTGCTGTTGCTGCCTTCTTGGCCAGGTCAGCATGGCAAATGAGATTATATCTCAATGCTTTTATCTGGTTAAATAAAGGTTAAATAAAAAAAAAATGTCCAGTCTCCCTCAAGCCTGTCGCGGAGGCGCTGAGTGTCACAGCTAACGCCACTGCACCGGGCTGCTGGGTAGCCAAGATAAAAAGGTCGGCTTCTTCAGCCAATGCACGGGGCTCTGTAATGGACGTGTGTAGCGCCGTCTGGACACGGGAAGGCAAGTGGTGTAGCAATGTCTCCATGAATAAAATCCTGCTGGGCCCTGGCGGGCCCTCTCCTTAGCAGATAAGCTAAATGTCTTAAGGAGAAGGGCCTTAATCGCCTCATATTTGCCATGGTGTGGGGGGTCAGCGATAAATCCCACCAACCTGGATGACGTAGAGTTTCCCAGCGCTGCTACTACATGGTAGTATTTCAAATCCCCATCACGGACTTGTCGGCAGGCGAAGTGCGTCTCCACGTGTGCTAACCACGCCGCAGCGGCATGCTCCCAAAACTCCGGCAGCTTTACAAAAACATCGCTACTAGCCATGTTCATTGAGTCTTCGGAAACTTTCTCGAAAACGTCAGGGTCACCAGTGTAGAGCCGATGAATGGGAGTCGGAGGCGGTGTGTTCAGTATGGAACTCCACACTTTATTATCAAAGAACATTCAGACAGGTAAGACATTAGCTTGTTACTCGTTGTGAAGCTAGCATGAATGAACCTAGCTTCCGGTGCCCTCTCTAATGGGTCTGTGTTGAAACACAATAACCTGAGGTGAATTATGTCCTATCACGTGGCACCACAATATATTAGTTTATTTCCATTATATTTATAGATGAAAAAACTACAACAAAGTTTTATAAACAAATCTAACATATATTCAGCACCCCTTCTATCAATCTTATTCGGTGGAACCCACAAAACGATTAAAAAAGTAGTCTTCTAATGGCGCACCATGTGAGTGGGAGGTAGGGCAGTGCAGCTAAGTGTTAGGTTATTTAATGATTAGCTTTTTAAAGTATCTCTAACAAAACTGCATTTAAAGTGGTGGGGTAGGTAAGTTTGAGAAACCGGCTCGAGATAGACTTGTTGTTATATTCCATGGAATGCTCTTAACATCCCGATAGCAATGAATATCTTAAGTGCTTTGACAATAAATACATAAAAAAATGTCATCTGTGGAAGCCGTGGCGCTGTAAAAAGCACGACCAATCATTTTAGCCGGCCTGGCTAAAATAACTGGATGGCCTACCTGCCTGTCAGCCTTCCATCTGTGCACAAACTTATCTCGTGCCCTCACTGGTCATGTGCGCGTTCGTGTGTGTTGGAGGAGGGGCTCTGTAAGGAAGTGGCAGATTTTTTCCGGTAGTGTATTTTCAAATTCTAGCGCACTCGAGCTGCTTTCTCCAAAATTACCTACCCCACCTTTAAGTACTGTTAATATCTTCAAAGAAAATTCTGAGGTTTTTCATTTCACTCTTTTAGCTGACATTTAATAAATGCAGGTACATTTTTAGCAGCTATTCATACTAAATCAGTTGTCCCTCCCCTGGTGCCAGGACCAACAGATCCATCTTTAGGCTCCGCAGCCCTGTCCCCCCATAAGGCTTTACAGTCTTGCCATGCTGTCCATTGAAAGCCAGTTGGCTATAAAGCTGGACTTCAAGGACTTGATCAGTGACTTTGCCTGTAAGAAGGTTAGGCGCTGGGCTCTTGGTGAGTAAGGCTGAGCCAGGGCTCGTAATAACTGTTAAAGGGCAAGGCTATGGTAACGATATTGGATCACTACACACAAGATGCATGATGAGACAAAAACTAAGAACAGGTAATAGGCTCTGATTTAGCACCCCCATCAGGCTTTTTCATTTCCATATCCGTTTTGGTGTCTGTTTACACTTTAATACCCGCTTATTTTGTAGTCGGTATGTATATTTAATTAATAAATCTGCTGCTTATGTTATTCTTTTTGTTATAGCATTTTATAAATGATAATATTGGTGTTAATGTTCACTTTATTTTAATTTAAGAGGTCATGTATATTTAAGTTATATTTATTTAGATATTTGAATGTTCCATTCAAATATGTTATTAAAAAGGCATGTACACCATAAAAGATGACTATTGAGGTCTATTGTCAGGAGTGTTATATCAAATAGTGAATTATACTGCAGTAGAATGTTGCACGTCTGCACAGTGTTATATGTTCACCGCTCAGTGTCAGTAAATATTGTGTAGTTAGGATTAGACTACAAGATAGATGTAAGCCTGTACAGGTTGTTATTTAAAGCATAAATGAGTCGGTGTCAAGATTAGTGTGTTATGTCACGTTTTGTATGTCTTGTTTTGGGTGTTTTGCTGTTCTCACTGTCTTGTTTTCGTCTGGGTATATTGTCTGGTCCTTTTCCCTGTGTTTTTCCTCCTGTCGTTAGTTTCCCTGGTGTGTCTGATTGTGTTCACCTGTCGCCCTTGTGTTTCTCCTCCTCTGCCCGGCTGTTTCTCGTCTTGTGATTACCCCTCCCTGTATTTAGTCTTGTCTCGTCCTGTGTTCAGTGTTGGTGCGTCTTTTGTTTGTGAATGAGTTCACCGGTGAGAGTTCTGTTTTGTCCAAGCTTTTTTCAGCGTTATCTGCATTTGGGTCCTGCTTGCTTCACTCACCGTAACAGTACGAACCAACCAAATATGGGCCCAGCAGATCCTTTTGAGCAGGAATTTTTGGATTTTTCCTTTTTTTTGGTTAACTGCTCTGATCGATGGAGGGGAGTGTCCGGGGTTCAGCAGCGAGAGGCAGCTCTGGCAGAGGTGCGCCAGATGGCTACGGAGAAGCCAGGCTTGGTGAAATTCTTACCTGGCTGGATTTTGGATTTCCTCTCGGTGTTTTATCCCCTGCCTGCTAGCCCCAGCCATGCTGGCTCCCTGCCTCCCAATTCCCATTATGACACCACATGCATCGGTGTGTTCCGTCTGGAGTCAACCCTTGCTTCTGCCCCAGTTCCTGCTCCTGTCCAAGAGCCGTTCTCTGGAACTCGTCTGGCTTTTAGAGGTCCACGGAGCCTCCAAAAGGCTCCTAAGAGAAGGATTTGCAGGTCCAGGCTAGCAGCCCTAGCCACAGAAGCCATGCTTTGGGCTCCAGTACAGGCCCCAGCAGCCATGGTTCCGGCCCCAGTTCTGGCCCCAGCAGCCATAGTTCCGGCCCCAGTTCTGGCCCCAGCAGCCATGGTTCCGGCCCCAGTTCTGGCCCCAGCAGCCATGATTCCAGCCTCAGTTCTGGCCCCAGCAGCCATGGTTCCGGCCCCAGTTCTGGCCCCAGCAGCCATGGTTCCGGCCCCAGTTCTGGCCCCAGCAGCCATGATTCCAGCCTCAGTTCTGGCCCCAGCAGCCATGGTTCCGGCCCCAGTTCTGGCCCCAGCAGCCATGATTCCAGCCTCAGTCCTGGCCCCAGCAGCCATGTTTTCGACTCCAGCCCCTCGTCTCCGGCCGACGCCAGCCCCCCGTGTCCTGTCGGCGTACCGGCCCTAGTCCCTTCTCGAGTCCCCTCTCCAGTTTCTTCTCAAGTCCCCTCTCTTGTTCCCCCTTGGTTCCCCTCTCGAGTCTCCTCTCGAGTCCCTACCCAATGTCCTGGTCCCTTGGATGTTCCGCTGGGGGTCCTGCCAACTCCCAGCCTGTCCCACCGGCTCCGGTTCCTGTTCGGCCGATACCGGGTCCTGCCCGGCCTCCGGAGCTGTCTGGTCTTCGCCCTCGAGCCCGGCACCCTGAGAGCCGCGGTCTTCGCCCTCGAGCACGGCCCCCTGAGAGCCCGGCCCCCTGAGAGCCGTTGGCTTCGCCCTCGGGCCCGGCCCCCTGAGTGCCGCAGTCTTCGCCCCACCATGGACTCTGCCTTTCCCCTGGGCCGTCTGCCCGAGACCCCCACCATGGACTCTGCCTTGCCCCCGGGTCGTCCCCCCGAGTCCCCTTTCTTGGCTTCTGCCTTGCCCCGGGCCTTCCTGGTCCTCCACTGTGCTCCTGGGCTGTCAGCCCAAGACCCGTCCTCCAGACCCCCTCCACCCACCCTGGTGGCCCTAGTTTATTTTTGATTTTATCCTTGAAATAAAGGCTTTTTTCAGCGTTATCTGCATTTGGGTCCTGCTTGCGTCACTCACCGTAACAGTCGGTTGGGTTCTGGAGGTGTGGTTGCAGCATTGTGCTTGGTTGGCGTGACCTGGGCCTGGTGGTGGGGCCCAATGTGATATATTTTCATGGGGCCCAAAATCCCTGGTGGCACCCCTGTCTGTGTGTGTAATCTCTGCACGTCTGCACCAAGCGGCAAACTGTGGGGTAGAGCCGTGAAGCCAATACGGAAGTGCCACACACTGCAGTTCATATATTGGCCGATAGGCGATGGCTGCAGAAAGGAGCAATTTCCATAGACCCCCATGTTAAAATGCCCAACTTTACAGCAGAAAAAAATATGTTTCTACCCCTGGCTCCATACATTTTTATTATCGATATAGTTAGATTCCACCTTCATGATTATGGATCTGTGAGTGAATTGTTTTCTAACGCGACCCTTTTATTTATATTAGGTCTTAAAGTTTGTGCACACATTAGGGCGTGGTCACGTTGATTGACAGATACTTGCCTCACTGTCAGCTAACAGCAACTTGTCCACTCTGCTAGGCTACAACCATAGAGGCTACAACGTTAGTTAGTTGTAGTTACTGTACTTGACCCTTTAGTTGTGTTCGTGGTGATCGTGCCTGTTAGGGAATATTGTTACAAATACCAGATAATTAAAATGTCGTGCTGTGCGCTTGAATGTACTAACAGAACTTCCAAGAAGTCTACTTTCAGCTTTTTTCGGTGAGTAAAATGATAATATTATTCATGTTAACCCCGTTAGCAGGTGTTTGTGTACTTGTTAGCTTAGCTTGTTATGTTGCTTATTAGTCAGCTAAGGACGTAACCCTTTATACATATATACAGTTTAGTTTATGATTCAGCCTTGGGTAAGACTTTTATACTATATGGCTATGACGCCCATAATGCTAAACGGGAGCAAATGTGAAAAGGGGACCCAATTGGGGCCGCCGGAGTCCACGCCGCCGAAGCTAACGGGGCTGCAGGGGGCTAGCTCGCTAGCGTGTCCCGGCCATAGGTCCTGGCGGCCGTAGCTAGCCCCCTGGGGCTCCGTTATAACTGGAGATCAAGGAATGCATCGAAACGCGGACTTGGTTCGCCTGTAGCCCGCTGTAGTATTAGCTAAATAAATGATGTTGAGCAAGGTTTATTAAGCTGAACACCGCCACAATTATTCTGCTATGTATCAGTACTTATTTTATTTTATTAACGTGTGAATGACAAGCATTAAGAATAATACCAAATAGCTAATTATCTTGCAGATTGTCTCGTTTGATTATGAATGTAACGTTTATATAGTGGAACTACACTGTTTTATCAAAAACCAAAGTGCCACGCAGTGACTTGGTATGCATGTATTTCAGCAGGAAATGTGCAGGAGGAGTGGTGATTGCAAGCTAGGTTGTTAACATAGACTGTGTTGTTAGCGTAGGTTGTTAGCTTAATACTGAGAGCATGTTAGCTTAGCTTCTTAGCCTGAGCTAGGTCTGGAACGTCACGCTCGTTGGCAGCAGGTCCCGCCCTGTCCCGCCTCGGCTCCGCCTCTTTGCCCTTATTTGGAGCAGGCTGGAGAAGGCGGGAGTTAGACTCTGACGTCACTGTCGAGCCGTTAGTAGCCGACTCCGCCTACTTAGGGCTTCACGGCAACTCTGCAGAATCCTATGGGTGACGTCACGGACCCTACGTCCATTTATATATACAGTCTATGGTCTGCACCCAGCATTTTAGCATGTTCACCTCCTGAGGGATGCCAGTCAGCGCCAAAGTTTGACGCTAAAAGAGTTCAATGAGGGCATCTGGGCAGAGAGAGTAAGCAATCCCCAAAAACCCATCTTATTCTGCATGGCTAGAGAAGGGCCATTATGAACTCCAGTGAATGAGCACTCCTCTCCTCTGCTCTCAGAAATAACCATTACAGGAAAAATCTCAAGCAGCGAGGAAGGAAGCCTGGGAGGACGTCCCTCTTACTCACTCAAATAAAAATGCAGATACATTTGCATTTCTATCCAGCAGCTGTTTAATTTGGGGGTTGAAATGAATAAAACCAAGCATGCACACATCTATCAGGACACACACACACACACACACACACACACACACAAATGTCTGCAAAAACACATAAGTACTCAACTGGCACAAATTAACTCCTGCATTAACATAACATGAGCTCTGTTCCTGATGTCAGAAATGATGATCTTGGCATGCATTTAATCTTCTCTGTTCGTCTTTGATATCCTTTTTATTCATTTAAAGTCTTTAATCAACTAAAACTATGCTGCTGTGATTGAATAGTGTAGAGATTTAACATTGTGATTGTCTAGACAGTCCAATCACCGTAAAAGAAGGTCAATATACAACCTGAGGTATGTTTTAATAGCAATGTTTTTCAATGAAAATGAATGACTTGACTTTCTTCTATATCTGCACAAGGCTTTTACAGCAAAGTAAGGCAGGGTTGCCAACTTTGGGTACCTGGCTGGAGTGAGATTTGTATATCATAGGTTTAATTACACATTATGCGCACGAAATGACTGCTATCGTGTCAGCAGCGGGACCTTAGCATATATATAGGATATATATACAATATATACAAGTACACAATATTGGACACAGACTATAAAGGGCACACAGTTTCATTCACTAATGAAAGTCAAACACATGTTTGTTTCCACTGTTTTATTGTGTGCCTGTCGCGATAAGCAATTAATTGACTTATCGTACGATAAATAAAAATGAACTCGATAAATTGTCATTTACATGAGGATGTGACTAGCAGTTTGAAAGGATGTACTTGAATTATTATTATATATTATCATGATGTCAGTCTAAAATGGTCATACAACGGTGCCGACAATATTATCGTTTATTGTAATAATTTCCGGGAAAATGTATCCAACAAAATTAATTATCGTGAGAGCTATACATGAAACACACACACACAAACAAATCTACAGACTTACTCCAAACTGCCACATATATTAATTAACACACTCTCACTCTCATATACTCTTTGACTCTATTTTGGCCTAGGAGAACAATAAGCAGCAGACTTTTACTTTTTTATAATTTCTACTGGATTTTAGATCTGCGCATGCGCAATACGGGTCGGCAGTTGCGGCTCCAGAGTATTTTTGTTGGGTAATCTATGTTAGGGCTAACCCATACAGTGGTGGGGCTCAAATCAGTATTTGCATTGTAATTACATACACGCTCTCCTTGACAGTGAAACGCCACGTGTGAGGTTTAGATGATTTCCCTGTCTCAATCCAAATTGAACTGTATGAAATAAAAAGGCACATTTGTGTTGTAGTAAATAAAAAGGGCGACCTGGAGCCAATCCTGTAACTTCTCCACAGGTGAAAGAGTTGACCTGCTGAAAACCCAACCCCTGCAGGGGGGTCTGGGGGGATTCTACCCCAGGAGATTTTTTGAAATACGAACATAAAATACACATTCTGGTACTCTCTTGAGAAGAAAAATAAATACATCTATTACTCCACGACATATTTAAAAAATGAATGCCATTTTAGTTTTTTGTTACTTTGTTCTGAAAGCTGAACCTGCTGCTCCTCACAGAGAGAAGAGGGAAGAGGCTGTGAATTACTTTACATTGTGGATAAGGGTGGATAGCCCCCATTGTTCTGTGTGTCAAAATGAAAGACAGCCCACACACCTATCAATCATCAAACCGTGGGGTCTTATTTCATTACGTGTTGATTTCTATAATAATAAGTAATGTTGTATCGATATACTACCGCATAAGTATTCTCCGTCGGGACTTCCTGCAACAACACCACGCCGTTATCTTGATTCTGATTGGCCAGAAGACATTATCAAAGATGTTCTATTGAGAAGACGATCACTACGTGACAACAGTTTTCAAAACCGTTTCTAGTCTTCGGTATTCTTGTTTTTGGCGTGAGAATAGTGTGGGCAGCGTGAGAGCGTGAGATTGAGAGTGAAAGCGTGTGTCACACGCCAGATGCGTGAGAGTTGGCAACCCTGAAGTAAGGTTAGAGAAAGGTTGTGATTGTGGTTAACAAAGAGGCACATGAATGAAAATCCGACGTGCTTCAGAATCATCAGTCTGCAATACTGTGCAAAATAATGAATCCTATATTTCCTGCATTCCTATTGGATGTAAATGATGAGAGCAGGGGCCCATTCGACAAAAGCAATTTGTGCTAATGCTAACACACATCTTGCAAATTCTACCAGCCTCGTAGCTGATGCATGGCTTTACTACAGATATATGTAAGAGAACTACAGGGCTCTCACATGCTTACATGGATATGATTTTCTTTTATTCATTCCTGAAATATGGCACATCAAAAGAAGAAATTACGTTGCACATCGCTGATTGCCTGTTGGACTTTTGGTAAAGTGGGCTCCAGAAATATCGATCTAACTGGAATATAACTGAATACACACTCTTACATGCACACAACTGTTCATTACTTATGAATGAACTTGCAATCTTCTTCAAACCTCTGTGTTACAGCCTTTGGGGAGAACACTTGGATAATACACTGCAAAATTGTTATGAGCTATTTAGTTGTATGTGTGATTTGGAGTTTAATTGATTTATAATTATACGCCCTGGTGGGCGCATCATTTCATGCATAAAAAACAAAAGGGGTTGTTAGCAAGGGCTGCTTTAGAATGCATTAGGATGCACTGCTTTGTTTTCCCTGTAATTACACACTTCACTCATCTTCCTGCACACACACACACCTTTTAAAAATGTATTTAGAGAGCTAGGTAATTACTTGTTTTCCCTAAAACTAACAAACAACTGAGTAAGTACTTTCGAACAAGAATGATTCATTCAAACTAAAAGGACAAACTATATTCTCAGTTGGAATTAACATCACTAAAAGTCAACATCAGTCAATTTAAAGAGCCTGTGACACGAGTTTCCCCCATCATCCAAACCCATCAATTTGAGTAAATATTGTCCCCTTGAAAACCGTTACTGAACTGATTTTGGATATTTGTACTTTGATTAATTAATCTGCCCTTCAATGTTGACCATTTTCTGGATCTTCTCGGGGATTCTTCAAGTCCCGCCAAATTATGTGTGACGTCATTGCGGGAACAGCGCTCCAGCTGCACCGTTCAGGATCCCAGCATCTGCATGTAAACGCACGATGGCGCACACAGCAGCAAGCTCAGACAGCGATGACAGTTTAATTTTGAACGTGTCTGAGACCTCTATGAGGCTGAAGGATCGGTTTATGTTGTATCTGTTAGAAGTTTAGGAATTAGGTGCGTCAATATGGGCGATCATACGGTCATGTAACCAGTGGTGGAATGGGACTAAAAATCATCCCGGGAGTCTCGACCGGTCCACTTCGGTACCGCTAGTAAATTGTCAACGGGGGGAGTGGGGGATGTCAGGGGCGGCGGGTGCTGTAGGCTAGGGAAGGCTAAGCCTTCCCAAATATTTGTGTCACTGCATCCTGGTAAAATACAAATATAATGTATAATGTCTGTGTCTTTGACATTAGCGCTGCTAGCCACCTGTGCCCTGTACTACGAAGCCAGTTCAACATATCCTGGATATGTTTGAGTAACAAACTAACTAACAACAACAAACTAACAAACGAGATCTCGCTAAGCGGTCCTACTACGCTGGTTATCAACTCGGTAAATCAAGCCAGTGTTTCTCTCACCAGCTGAGAGTGCATTCACGTGAAAGGGGCGGGGTTAGCTACATTTGACCAATCACAAACAGGGACAAGTGTACTGACAGCGCAGCGTCATACTTCATTCATGAAAAGTAAACTAATATTAGACAAATATGAGCTTTTAACATCCATGACTTAAACATATAATCCAGGATACAAGCCACAGAGTTGCACCTGCAAGGTGAATACAGAACAACCGGTTAAAAAATAACTAGGCCTACCGATTACATTTGACTCGAGTGTTTCGTCAACATAATGTGTTGCTTAAAAATAATACTTCTGCATACAGTATGTGACACTGTAAGTGTTGCACGGCCAGATACGGCTGGAGAAGCTGACTCAGATAAGGAAATATATGATATATTATGATATTATATGATCGATCTGATTGATGATGTAATATGAATGATAAGTGCGACACGTCGGCGTCTTCTCTGCATATGGCAGTTTAAACTGTATTTCCTTTATCCTGTAATATGACTTGAGAGATTTTAAACTCAGCACACTGAGTTGATCTCTTTTCTATAGACGCCGGAGGCGGGCAGCGTCAGGTAAAACAAGTTATTTAGCCTTCCCAAACCTGAGCCTCACGCGCCGCCTATGGGGGATGTGATAGTGACTTATCCGACCGGCCCACTTCGGTACCGGCCCATCGGGATTCGTCCCGATGGCCAGTCCGCCACTGCACCCAGCCCACGTAAACTGTCAACGGGGGGAGCCTCGCTGCGGGGAAACGGTGGACCTACTGTCCCGATCGGAGTGGGAATAATAACAATAATAATCCGTGCATTTTATCCATTAATTTCCCAACATTGTGGTAAAAAAACCACACGTTTAATCCATGTTGGTACTACAACTACAAAAAGCATCGGTTTGTTTTTTCATCAGGAAATGCAGACCGGCTCAAACAAACGATTTTTAATCATCATCCTCCCGATCATTTAATGTATTATATGTTCGCCGAATTGACATGAAAGCACTAATACATGTAGTTTCATCCACTTGAGTTTACAACTACAAAAATAATCGATCACATCCTACGGGAGGAAATTCAGCAGCTCTCACTACCGATTTGTAATCCTAATTTAATTATCTTCACCACGACCATTTATGTTTATGTTCGCCGAATTGACATGAAAGCACTGACAAATATGAATATGCTGTAGTCAACTTAATTAAAACGTTATTAACGTGCCTAAACTCAGTAATTCACCATTTCTACGCATGACAACACACTTTGTCCGTGTTTGGCTCTCTCGCCGCACAGTGAAGCGTTCCCGCATTGACGTCACTTCCGGCTTCCCCCAAAACTTCAAAATGAGTCGAAGGAATTTCCCCGCGATGTTCGAAATTATTTATATTTATCGGAACGGTATCGCACCTTCTTTTTTAAGCGGACGGCTCGAGATTACTAGTAGCCCAATATTTCATTGCACAACAGTTGTTGGGATGCTGTCACAGGCTCTTTAACCGTTCACTTCTTCATAAAGAAAAGGAATAAATGTGCTTATTCAGCCTGACTCATCCCTGGCTTCTGCTCATCCTCTCGTGAAGCTAAAGAGCTCGTGAAGGTTGAGATACTGTTGAGTGGTGTTAAGTAAGAAGACAAATGGCCCTCTGGAAGAGCCCGGCTATAAAGGTTAATTACATTTTTTAACACAGCGGAGTGAAGGGTTGTAGAAGAGGAGGAGACTGCAGGAGGATGAGAGGGGGGGGATCAGTTTAGAGAGCTGCTATTTAATGACTGAGAAGAGGAAGACCATTCTAAATTCTATATTTTTGATGTAGTTGGATACCACCAGGATTTGCAGCATGTTGCTAATAAAAGCAGTCTCTTGAAATGAGATTTGATATTTCTGTTTCTATAATAGCAGCCTGTGTATGGCTCTTTACACCTTAATATGACACTGTTTATTTCAGCGCCTGCAAACAAAGCACCCTGATGGATGCTTTGAATAGTGTAGCACCTAGGTTGCTCCGACCGTTATGTGGGTGGGATCTAATATAATTACTCTGAATGAGCCAGTGGAAAAGCTATTTTTGACATCTATTCATTTTCTGGAAAGTTCCCTTGACAACAGTCTGATGTGCCTCGGCCCTCTGATCTTTTACGTCCCCCAAACCCCACGGAGGAAAAAAAAGACTTTTGTCTGCAAACCTGCAAATGCCAAAGTGTCAAGTAATTTGGCTCCTTGGAGAAAAATGACACAAATGGTTATTTAGATCAAGGTTCAAGGTTCTTTATTTTTGTCATACGAACATAGCTACAGTGTAGTTATGCCGATTAAATTCTTCGGTCACAGGCTTCTCCAACAGTGCAACACAATAACACAGATAAACAGAAAAATATAGTGCAATTGTGCAAGTATCGTAATATAGTAAATACAAAAGAAAAATAGTGAAATAGTGCATTAAGAGTCTATATGCAAGTTAATGGAATGATATATTAGATAAATACATAAATAATTACTAAGTAGCCGATGAATGTTATGGATGTTGTTTCAACAGTTCAGGTGTTTAACAGATGTTGTTTCAGCAGTTCAGTTGTTTAGCAGTCTTATTGCCTGTGGTATGAAACTGTCTCTGAATCTGGTGGTTTTAGTACGGATGCTGCGGTAGCGCCTGCCAGACGGCAGCAGACTGAACAGTTTGTGGCTGGGGTGATGGGGGTCTTTTATAATCCTTAGGGGTTTCTTCCTGAGCCGCTGGGAGTAAAGGTGCTCCATGGATGGCAGCTCCGTCCTGGTGATGTTGTCTGCAGTTTTCACCACCCTCTGTAAAGCCTTACGATTGAGGGCGGTGCAGCTGCCGTACCAGGCCGTGATGCAGCCAGTCAGGATCCTCTCTATGGTGCACCTGTAGAAGTTGCAGAGTATCCTGGAGTCCATGTTGAACCTCCTCCGCCTGCGGAGGAAGAAGAGCCGCTGTCGAGCTTTCTTGGTGACGGTGGTGGTGTGAAGAGTCCATGTCAGGTCCTCAGTGATGTGGACACGAGGAACCTGAAGCTGCTGACTGTCTCCACCGTAGTCCCATTGATGGCGATGGGGGCGTGTCCCTCTCTCTGCTGCTTCCTGTAATCCACAATCAGCTCCTTGGTTTTGCTGACGTTGAGATGGAGGCAGTGGTTCCCAACCCTTTATCCTTGAAGCCCCCCCTACTTGTATCTATGATAAACTGAGGCCCCCCTTTCCTGATTTATTTTCATATTTTCTGACGTCATCACCCTTTGTAAATCAATGCATGCTCTTTCAAATGTTTTTACTGATATCCACGGCTTCCTTTACTTTGTGGCAAATGCTTTTTCCTCTCAAATAATTTCTAACCTTTACCAACAGTCTCTTTGCTATTTGTACCTGATACAGTGGCGGTTCTAGAACATTTTACATGGGGTGGCAAAGGGGGGGCAAGAGGTCATGCCAGGGTGGCATGGGAGGGCGGACAGTACGTGGTATTTTACACTGTATATAACCTATTTATTGTTAATTCATGCCCTAACACAAGTGTTCTTAATGCACAAGAGAAACAAGGTGTTCAGACAAACAATCGGGTGCCCTTTGAGTCCCCCAAGCTTACTTCAATAATTTTAAATGAAAGGAAACTACAAAATGTATTTTAAAGCAATTAATTAATGGAACAGGTTGTTTTGCATTACAAAAAATGTGTTGTCTTAGTATTAGACAGACATATTTGCATGTGCTCACTAAGCATTATTACATATTAATTTAATATTACACAAATCAAAATGGCCAATTATTCCAAAATGTTGCTGCTAATATAATCATATGCTTGTCAACTTTAACTGATCAAAAATAAATTCTGAAAAAATACTTGAATTATCTATGAAATTGCAATATTGACACACGTCCCTCAGTTTGTTTCAACCCTGTCACGCCATACCATTTACCCTCCTATTAAAATAATGGATCAGTCCATGTGTGATCTGCATTGAGGGAATTACATCACAAAAGTGTCAGTTTCTTCTCTTACCTATATTTCAGTTTTTGTATTTTCAGATTAAGATTGACAAGCTCAACATTTCAACTCTGTTATATGAATTAATAATAGTAAATAATTGTTTATTACAAAATAAACAATAGTTTTGCAAAATATTACAATTTTGTAATGTCCTTGATTTCCATGTGGTGCCATATCTTAGCTAAACAAGGTATCATGGCTACTTCTTGTCAAAAACTTCAACCCTGTTAAATGTTTTCAAGTAAATTCCTAGTATGTTTATTTTATTAGCTTTCTTTTTAATGACTGATTTTAAATGCCATTTTCTGAATGTCTTTCATTTGTTGTAAAGCACTTTGAATTGCCTTGTGTTGAAAAGTGCTCTATAAATAAACTTGCCTTGCCTTGCCTTGCCTAGTAATTATTTATATTTTGTGCCTGAGGTAGGAAAATGTAAGTAGTCCACTACCAGATGTTATGACCAAACATTTTGGTTTAATTTTTCAAAGATATAAAGACTGCAGTAGAATATTTGAATGTATTCATGTTAGCTCCAAATGAATAAGTTTAAAAATGAGAATGATTTGGGTTAAAACTGAGAGCTGGAATTTGGGCAGGCACATGTGACTTCAGAGAGACCATATGGAGTTTTGAGGACAAAGGAAGATGGGGGAAGGTGGCCGCATGTCTTGACTTGCACTGTATGCAAATGCTCTCGCCACCTGTGAGTGGGGGAACTTCAGATTTGGGGTGATGGGGACATTTGGGCTGCCAATCAAAGTAGAGGGATCAGAGACCCCTCCCATTGCTTCAGCATAAATACAAGAGACGCAGCTGTGTTCAGCCTCTTTCTGCTGGCCGGCTGACGTGATCACCAGGTTGTATGTATGTTGTGTTGTATGTATGTTGTGTTGTATGTATGTTGTGTTGTAAGTATACTGTATTGTGTGTATTATTGTATTGAATGTAATGATTTCTGGTGCATTGTAATATTGCCATTAAAGTAGAGTATGGTTGACTTGGTGGCACTGAATTCCTTCCATATAACACAGCTCGAGAAGGACGCGGAGATATTTGAAACGTGGAGCGTAAATCCATTATAATATCTAACAAGACCCAAAAAGCACCCGACTCAGAGAATACTCTAATTCTGCATACTGTAAGTATACTTAGTTATAATTAAGTACACAAATGACATGACCCATCTCTTCAGAGAGCTAAAGGTGACCTGTGCAGCAACACATTTCAATCAATAATTGTCAATACTAAGAGCTGCTAGATTGTGCTGCTGTAATGGAATATGTAAGGAGAATAAGAACATACCATGTGGTCCAGCTGGAGTCTCCTCTGCCTCCTGATCCCTGCCTCAGTCCCTCTTTCTGATACTTCATCTTTATTCCTCACATACATTTCTTCTTCTTCACTAATGTCTTCATCTCCTCCTCTTCCTCCTGCTCTGACCCTCCTGGTCTCTTCAGTGAACTCTCTTTTCCTTTTCCTCTTTCTGTTCGTCCGGATCTCTTCTCACATATGTCTTTTTGTTGTTGTTGAATCACTCCTATACTCTGGCCTGCAAGAGTCTACTTGTGAAAAGCACTGGTACAAATGCTTGTATAACTTTACACGTTAGGGCCATGTAGCCTAGCTAATAAGTAGCATATCATCAGAAAGTATTTATCAAGCACACACAGGCAGCTGTGTTTAGATCCAGTTTTTACGGTAAAGGATGTATCCTGGTTTCATTGATCTGGCCTCATTGCTGTGATGTGTAGTTTACGTGGATTTAATAGTAGGCTACCGTAGGGGTGGGCGATATTGAAAAATATATTATCACGATATTTTTCAAGCAGTATCACGATAGACGATATATATCACGATATTTTTTCATGTCGGTTATTATGGTTATTTTTCAAGTTACTTAACAGTACAAGCACCTACAAGGTAACAAAAACTAAAACAAAAAGGAGTAACAGACCAAAATAGCATTTCAAGCTGGTTTTATTTCTGAAATGAATCCCTGAATGAACTTCTTATTATGGGAAATACGAAAACGTCTTTTAAAACTACAACTCCCAGTAGAGACGTGCCATAGATAGAGAACATGTTGCGAAACAGAATAGCCAGCATGTGTAGTTCTGGGGACGGGGTGGGGGGGGGGGGGACGTGGTGGATCCGTTCAAATCCAGTTTTGTACAGTCTGCCGTGGTTCCATCCCATTTCAAGTGCTGTATGAGGCTCTGCGTAACCCTCGGAGCACACTCTCCAATCACAGAGCTTGAGGACTATCATGGGGTTTGTCAAACAGAGCACATGATGTAGTCCAAACGATAGCTGGGGATTCTGGGTAATGTAGTGTCTTCTGCCATCCTTTACTCCGAAAAAATAAGGGGAAAAATACAAAAGCATTGCACACAATTTAAACCAATCAATGTTGTGTAATTAACAAGGATAATCTGGTGTTTTTGAGTCGATGAGTAGTGCAGATATCGCTGTAAAATGAATCGACAGTAAGAGGAATACTTACTTCCGTGTGTACAATTCTCCGTTATCCAATGAGAATGGACACTCACATTGCCTTTAAGGGCAGCCGACACAAAACGAATGCCGTGATTCCATGAGCGTCAAACCCCGCCGCAGATGGGAATACATTGCAATCAGTTGAAAGCTATTTGCGTCCCTTTATGAAGCTGAAGGAGCCTATAGGAGCGTCACAACTGCACGCCACGGACACTGACCAAACGTCGCTCCTGGACGATTATGGAGTGAGAGTGTGTTGGCTAACCCTAGCCGGACAGGGGATCGTGTCCGTCTCTGTGGCTTCAGGCTTGATCGCCGTTCAAATGACAGTTTTAATGATCTCAATGGGAATGGTTAGCGTTTCATATGCAAGCAAATAAAATAAAATATAAGCCAACAGAATCAACCAAGACAATAAATGAAGTGCAATACTGTCTGAATCCTGACTAGACAGCTTTAGAGCATGTCTTTCACAAAAATGTTATCACGATAGATACGATATCTCTGAAAAAGCATATTGTGGAGCCCTAATATCGTCACAACGATATATATCGTCATATCGCCCACCCCTAGGCTACCGCATAGTTTAGCAAAGTGATCGATCTCCCAGCTAACGCTGTCTGCGTAGTATTTTGTAACGTAACGCCCCAAACAGCGCCCATCTGTTAAACGCTATCGATTCAAACGGCAGCGTTTTATTAATATTTAGTTTCAAGCTCTCGTCCTTAGTAAAAACAAAACTAGTGGAAGGGGAAATGCTCCCAGGGGAAGCTGACCCATAGGCGCTGGGACAGCTCGCTCCCTCTCTGCAGCTCTGTGAGCCGCGGTCTGTGTGAACGCCGCTCCGCAGTTTAATGCAGGGCCGTAGCTGCGTTTTTAACGGGCCTAAAATGATATTTAAAATGATTCACTTTTAACTAATGGAATGCTTGTTTCATTGCTTGAGAAGCTTGTGGAAATAGTGTAGGTTTGTTTTAGTACAGTTTTAGGGAAACAAAAGTTAGTGGGCCCCCTTGCCCCCCCCCCCCCCCGTTGATCCGCCCCTGACCTGATACCAGTTTTAATTAACTTGTCTTCGTGCAGTTGAAAGCTAGCTTCTCGCCAAAAATGTCACATTCTGGTTGACCCCTGTTTTATCCTACAATAAAACCGAAATGAAGGTAACTCCAGACAGTTTTCCCTTCATTTTTGATTCTTGGTTATGACATTGCTGTTGTGCAATCCCATGTATGTGCAATATCTTACAATTATCATGACTGGCTGCAACTTCTTATGTGTGCTGTAACATTGTATCTTCAAAAAATGATATACTTTTACTATTCACCACTGTTATCTGGCTAATTCTACATTACTTTTTACATGTTCCACTTTTCCAATCCGATTTTTATCAATCATTTGTGCATTTTTTATTTAATACTGTACTGTTTTTTCTATTTCCCATTTGGTTGGGACCCAAAGACTTAGATGCAAGAGATTGTGTTCTTTTGGTTTCTATATTACATTTGATTTGAAACTAACACTTTCACTCTTTGGATCTAGTTATTACTTTGGAGGAAATTATTTGAGCTTCATCACCATATCTTTGTATCATGATGCTTGCTCTTTTGTAAAGACTAAATAATAATCTAACAGAAATTCCTATTACCGTGCTGCTCACCATCATCTCACTATAATATCTATCTATTATCATTCCTCTCACAATGCAGCGTTTACTCTCTGCCCAGTTCCCAATATCATAAAGAAACAGTCTACTTTCTCAGCATTTAAAGGACCAAACGTATGACATAAACCCGATGATGCTGGAAAATGCTTCAGGGCTGTAACCTTTCACTTTCTTTTTCCATCACAGGGAGAAAGTGGATTAGCAAAGAGGGAAGCACATCCTTGAAGCTTTCTTAACAAAGTCCTGGTGAGCAAATTACATGCACTGCAAATTACATATGTGTGATCTTTAACGTCTGTAAAACATAAATATAGGACTATATCAGCCAGGCATTAAACCTTAACCCTTTAAAGAAAAATAAATATATTTTTGTCTTCTTTTTGTATGGCTATTTAAAAGTGTTACTTAAATAACCTAATAGCTGCGCAGCTAAGGTATTTTTAAAAGGTTGCAATATGTCAATGAATTTGATTGGATTCAAATGTAAACAGGTGTTCAAATGGACATTGTGTTATCAAATGTATGTACATATTCTTTTATTTATTTTTAGTGATCCACTCTGAAATGGTTAGCATGCAAGCTACTGGTATAGATGCTGTCAAGTGCATGTGTGAGTATTGTCATGTCAAACTTAATGCATTAAGGCAAGTGTGGGCAGCAGTGTAGCCAGGGCACATCAGTCAGAGCAACATGTAATCACTCTCAGGTTAGAGAGTTGACCTATGGACTAGAAGAGTGTGTGTGAATACAAACAGAGCTAAATTGACATACATATAATTCATAAATGTGGGGGGAAGGACTGTGTTTGCATCCTCTTCTGATATTAAAAGTCATGCAGACTGGTAAATAGTAGAAAAGAGATGGAGAAGTAGAGCAGTAATGCGGGAATTAGGAGGGATGAGGGAGTGGAGGCCTGGAGGTTGATGGTCTTTAAGATGAGAAACAACATTTGTGGTCGGCACCAAGGACCACAGTGTGCCTAAGGTAAAGTAGAGCTTTCTATTAGAAGATAAATTAACTCTGACTCAGTTTATCCCTCAGGTGTAGAGCCATCCAGTCGTATATCAGTGTGAGGAATAACTAACCCGATGGTGGTGACCAGAAACTGCTACTTGAAGCACAAAAATGCTTGTTTGCATGTTTTTGCAATAAAGCTAGAGCCAGTGGTCAATTAGCTTAGCACAGTGTAAAGACTGAAAGCAGGTGGGAACAGCTAGCCTGGCTCTAATGTTGTGCTTTTACAGGGAGGTATACTTGCATAAACTAGTAGCCTGTCTCTGTGTAATGTGCTCCTGGTGTGGGGGAGAACATTGTGACTGAATGACTTGAAGTGACCAATTTTCTCATCGGGGAGGTTTGGAGAGCTGAACATAAAATCCCAAATGAAATGACACCTGAATGTTTCTTTCTAGAGAGTCTGGACTTACAGTCTTGAAAGGTTTTGGTCCAAATTGCAAAAATAAATATACATATATATATATATTTGTATTTTACCTCTTGTCTTCATGCAAATAGATTGGCATTCCATGAGATTTTGTGCAAACATTTGTATTATATGCAGATAAGATGTGAAAACTTTTGTGATTTTGATTTGTCCAAGCTGTTTACATGCCAACATGTTAAACTAAAAACAACGAACATGCTAAACAAAAGTAATGAACAAAGTAAACTTCACACCGTTCTCCTTTGTTTTCTTTCCGTTACATATCTAACATCACTAGCGCTTCTATTGTGTTCGGCTCAGTATCGAGACATCGAGACCAATCACAACAGAACCGGCCAGCTAACCAATCACAGCAGGCTGGACTCTGGTTTCAGACAGAGGGTGAAAAGAGGTGCTGAGGCACAGGCAGTATGAACCTGATAATAAGCATAATATGTCCTCTTTAAATATATTCAGTACCAGTGCTGATGGCTCAAACAGTTGAAAACATAACGTCAGCAGCAAAGTATGTAGTGAAGCTCTCACAAAGACCTCACAGAAGCATCACTCCAGCTGTCATTTCTGACATTTATTCCATGTCAAGCTCGTGTCCAAGGTATTTGTAAGTCACTGTAGTCTCCTGATGACATTTAATGTCACATGGCTGCTGACGTGAAGCTCCTTATCCGTGATGGTTATTTTCCCAATTTCTGAAATACAAAATGGTGCAGGACTAGTTTCTGAGTTAAATACAGTAATCACTTTCACAGTGAATGAAGGAAACTTTAACACATTCTCACTCTGTCATCCACCGACACACAAACTGCGTGAGAGTGGAGGAGGTGGGCAACACCATCTCATAGCGCACTCCATAATTTGTCATCTTCAATTAGGATGGAGGATAATAGATGGAGAGTGACAGTGATATGAATTGCTTTCCTCCTCCTTGTCAGCCAGAGGTTAGGTGAAAAGACAGCAGCAGTTGAGAGAAAGAAAGACAGAAAGAAACAGTACTTTCATATTACACAGTTTCCAAAGGGCTGAAATTGCACAACGCACCTTTCTTCTTCTTTACTTCCTCTTAGTTGTTTTCCCTAGCCCATTCAGTTTTGTATGGTCAACCAAATCCATCTACATCAGTGTTTATGCCTTTGTTTTGTATTGCTTTGTGTCATTACTGACCCTTTGCATGATCCTCTGCATTTCCAAAGGAGAAATCGTGACGTCACATTCTTGCTTGTCTTTGGTCATCTAGCTTCAGTTAATTCACATAATCTGTCATGCAGCATATTTGAATGAAGCCTTGAAGTGTCATCATTGCTTCCAATAGAAAAATATGCAAAACAACTGCAGTATTATTTCAATTATATACACGTATTTTACACATTTCCTCTCACAAATTACAAAGAACATTTTAAATACGCTCAAAAAATGGCGTACGCCAGTTTCTACGCAATGTTTGCGATTTATAAAATACTAACTTGACGGGAAAATGTGCGGTCCTCGACACAAACTCTAACCCATGCGTACGCACTAAGCACAAAAACAGGAGAGACGAGATGCACAGGCTGCAGTGGAGACGCTGCGCACAGCTGATCGACAGCTGGGACACAAACCACCAAATACAAAAACATAATTCAGATCCAGTCGTCTTGACTCCACTCAGGAGGGATTCCCCGATCATTTCTTACAGTTTCTCATCAAGGGGATGTCTCCTGTCCCCGGTACAAACACACTGAGGAAGGCTATGTGTATTTTTTTTGTCATGAACCTTTTTCGGACCACTTATTTATTTATTTTGGTGACGATCCGACCTCCATGCTGCTACTCTGGTTCAAACGGCATCCATCAAACAATATGATTTATCTCCACCTTCCCAAAATAACCAAACTCTGACACGGTGTGAGATGTCTTTTTTAGCTGTTCTGTCGTCATTTCCTGCGATCTTCTTCATAAAGTCAAAATGAATGAATGAATGGGCGTTTCTTTGACTATTTATATGCAAATATGGGCGTTACGTGAAGCCCGCAAAAGCTGCACTGCATTTCGAGTCGATTGTGATTTATAAAGGGAACCCGGCGTAGGAAGTGCCGTACGCACTTTCCTCGCCGGTACGCAATGTTTTGTGAATCAGAAAATGTCGGAACATTTCTGTACCTATTTTTTATTTTACCTATTATTTCTACTACGTAAGCAACCTTCCCACGTGAATCCTACGCACGGCGTTATAAATGAGGCCCCAGGTCTCTAGTAATTGTGTGCTCAAAGTGCACCAGATTGAAGCATTTTACTTTAAAATGTTCAAAACAATCTTCCCAGGGGGGCATACCCCCGGACCACCCTAGAGGATTTGATGTCCACCCCCCAAATCAAACATTTGAAGCCATGTTGATGTATGTCATTAAGTTTCTGATTTTGTAGTGTGTCTTTTGTAGAGAATTGTCATGTATTCTATATATATTCTATTGTGTATTCATTGGATACTCCATTGATCTTTATATTTTCTACTGTACGATTCTCTGGCGGGGGGGGGGGGGGGGGGGCTGTGATGCCGACAATTGAGCCAGGAGTAAATTATGAAGTAAAATAAAAACACACTAAGTGAGGAGTTGTGACAAGCGACATGGATTCATTAAAGCCACCGGAGACGCTAAAACTTTCGGGAAATGTCGACAGCAACTGGCGGACCTTCAAGCAGCAGTTCCAGCTTTACATCACGGCCATGGGACTGGAAACTAAGCCAGATGCTAGGAAGGTAGCGCTACTGCTAACTATAGCAGGCCCACAGGCGATAGAAGTGTACAATACTTTTGTGTATGAAGAGCAGGCTGATAAAGACAAACTGGATAAAGTGCTCGAGAAATTTGATGCCCACTGCTCTCCCAGAAAGAACGAAACATACGAGAGATATGTATTCCGTTCACGTGTGCAGCAGCATGAGCCTTTTGATAGCTTTCTGACTGACCTGAAGCTAAAAGCACAGTCATGCAACTTTGCTACGCTGAGGGACTCCATGATACGGGACCAGATCGTTTTTGGCGTGGAGGATAAAAAGGTCAGAGAAAGGCTGCTAAGGGAAACGGAGCTGACATGTGAAGCAGCTATAAAAATATGCCATGCAAGCGAGCTGTCCCAAATGCACGTTAGGACTTTCAGCGAAATGGCGGGCGCGGCTAACGTGAGTGATGGCACAGCAGTTGGTGCGGTCTACAGCCAAGGCAAATGGCGCGCACAGACGCGGCCTACACAGTGGTCGGAAGAAGGGACATTCAGCTGTAAGCGCTGCGGCTCGAAGCACAAACCACGACAGTGTCCGGCATTTGGTAAGCAATGCTCTAATTGCCAGTGCCAGAACCATTTTGAAATGCGGTGCTTCTCAAAAGGAAATGAGAGGAAGAAAGGAAAGTCTGTAAACATAGTGGAAGACGATGATTTAAGTGAGACATTTTTTGTTGGCATGGTGAACTGTGAAACTGAGCAAAAAGAGGTTAATGCAATCAGAGAAGACAAATGGATAGCTCCACTGATGATTAACGGGACAATAATAACTATGAAACTGGATACTGGTGCAAAAGCAAACCTGATGAGCCTGTCTGACATCAAGGCAATGAAATATAAGCCACACATTTTAAAAAAGAACACAGGCACTAAAAGATTATAATGGAAAGAAAATCAACAGTTTGGGTGTGTGCATATTAAAGGTAACCTCAAAAGGTAAAGTGCACCACCTACTTTTCTCTGTTGTAGCTGATGGACTTGATTCACTGCTGAGTGATAAAGCATGTGAAGATTTGGAACTTGTCAAGAGAGTGTATTGCATCAACACAACTGTGAGTACACCAAATGACTCAATTGATTGTATAGTACAGAGTTATGCAGATGTGTTTAAGGGTTTTGGTGTGTTGCCCTTCACATACAAAATCCAGCTCAAAGAAAATGCACAGCCAGTTGTGCATGCTGCAAGAAGAGTTCCAGCGCCACTCAGAGATCGCTTAAAGAAAGAGCTCGACAGAATGACAATGCTCGGAGTGATAAAAAAAGTTGAGGAGCCAACAGACTGGGTTAACTCGATGGTCTGTGTAAAGAAGAAAAGTGGTGATTTAAGAGTGTGTATGGACCCAAAAGATCTTAATGAAAACATCAAGCGTGAACATTATCAGATGCCCAAGCGTGAGGAAATCACAAGTGAAATGGCAGGTGCCAGCTTCTTCACAAAGCTTGATGCGTCTCAAGGCTTTTGGCAGCTGAAACTGGATGAAAGCAGCACCAAATATTGCACCTTTAATACACCATTCGGCAGATATTGCTTCCTCAGACTGCCCTTTGGGATCATCTCAGCATCCGAAATATTTCACAGAGCGATGGAGCACATCATTGAGGGGCTGGACGGTGTTCGAGCATATGTTGATGACATCATTGTGTGGGGCTCTACACTACAAGAACACAATGAGAGGCTAAAAAAGGTGCTCGAGCGCATACACAAGTATGGACTCAAGCTTAACAAGAGCAAATGCGAGTTTGGAGTTCAAGAAGTTGTCTTTCTCGGAGACAAGCTCTCTGCACAAGGTGTACAAGCTGACCAAGAAAAGATCAGAGCCATACAGGATATGCCAAGGCCCACAGACAAGACAGGGGTACTTCGCATTATGGGGGTCAACTTCATAGGTAAATTTATTCCAAACCTATCTGCAAAGACATCTTGCATCCGTGAGCTCCTGCACAAAGAGAATGAGTTTAAATGGACAGTCAAACATGAGCAAGAGTGGAAGACACTCAGACAGACACTCACAACTGCACCTGTATTGACATTCTTTGACCCAACAAAGAAGATTAAAGTTTCAACAGATGCTTCAAAGGATGGAATAGGCGCAGTGCTCCTACAAGTTGAAGGCGAGCATTGGAAACCAGTGGCCTATGCATCCAGGTCAATGACACAGACTGAGTACAGATATGCTCAAATAGAAAAAGAATGTCTGGGACTGGTTTATGGCTTGGAGAAGTTCCACAGCTACGTTTATGGCCTACCTTCATTCACAGTAGAGACAGATCATCGTCCTCTTGTATCCATCATTAAAAAGAATTTAAGTGAAATGACACCAAGGATACAGCGTCTCATGATGAAGATGCAGAGATATGACTTTGAGCTGATCTACACACCTGGAAAGCACCTGATACTTGCTGATGCTCTCTCACGAGCACCTACAGTGGATTGTGAGTACAACTGAAGAGGATGTGAAAAGTCATGTGAACATGGTGTCTGCTGCTCTTCCTGTATCAGACACGAAGTCCAGACAGATAGCTGAAGAAACAGCAAAAGACACAGAGCTGCAGTGTGTCATTGCAAATATGCAAAATGGATGGCCTGTAGGTTCCTGTCCGCTCTTCTACCACATCAGAGGTGAACTGAGTGTCGTTGATGGACTATTACTGAAACAACACAGGATTGTCATTCCACGCGCATTGAGACAGGAAGTACTACAAAGAATACATGAAGGTCATCTGGGTGTTGAAAAATGCAAAAGACGGGCGAGAGACAGTGTTTTCTGGCCTGGAGTAAATAAAGACATGGAGAGACTGATTGGTACGTGTGACACATGCCAGACACACAGAAACAAACAGACGAAAGAGCCCATGATAGTGACTGATGTGCCAACAGCACCATGGGATAAAGTTGGAATGGATTTGTTTCATCTCAAAGGTAAAGACTATTTAGTGGTCATTGACTATTACTCAAACTTTCCTGAAATGGCACTACTATCAAACTCATCATCAACATGTGTCATAACACATTCAAAATAAATTGTTGCCAGACATGGCATACCTAACACAGTGAGTGACAACGGACCGTGTTTCAACAGCAGAGAGTGGCAAGAATTTGCAGAACAGTATGACTTTAAGCATGTGACCTCAAGTCCTCATTATCCACAGTCAAATGGGAAAGCTGAAAAGGGAGTTCACATTCTCAAGCAACTTCTAAAGAAAGCTGATGAGAGTGGCTCAGACCCATACCTCGCTTTACTCAGCTACAGAGCCTCACCTCTGGAGTGTGGACTGTCACCTGCTGAACTTCGGATGAATCGTAAGTTGCGCACCACACTGCCAAGCTATTCAAAGCAAAAGAGACACCCAAAGCTGCAACACCAACTACAACAACAAAGGATGAAGCAGAAAACATGGTATGACAAAACAGCTAAGCAGCTTCCATTGCTATCAAGTAATGACAGAGTCAGGATTGAGGATCCTGATGGATGGAGAACTAAAGCCACTGTTCTTCAGGAAGTAGCACCGCGATCTTTCACTGAGGACAGAGGAAGGACAAATCTTCAGACGCAATCGTCGCAGTCTTATGAAAACAAAAGAGGCTGGTCAACAGCTCAGTGAATCCATCATTGAGTCGGAGTCCACACCTTCACCACAGACAGACTGTGATACTAACACTCCAAGTGAACATGTGGTCAGAAGATCTACAAGGGAAATCAGAAAACCAGATGGACTGAATCTGTAATTGAGAGACTGGTTTAATGGATGTTAAAATTGTGTAAATGTTTAGACAATTTCCAAATTTGTGCTAGTTAGCATTCTGAGTACATTTAGACCAGATGTTTATTTGTTATGGCAGAGAAATCAAAATGTTTGGTTAAAATTGATGTTGCTCTATTTGTTTATATTATCTCAAAGAAAGGGGGATATGTTGATTAGATAGATACACACTCCTACCACAAGGTGTCGCCACATAGTTGTGACATATGTTTAAATCCACATGTACGGTAAGGGACCCGAACAAGAGCTCTTGGGTTAAACTTGGCTAACACTTTAGCATGGAGCACGAGTCAGTTCATTAATAGACCAACAAACAAAACACCTGTGAGCCTAAATACCCACACTAATTATCCCAATAAGACACAGGTGAGGGGGAGGAGACAACACAGGGCACCAGAGAGGTTTCTCAATACACAAATGTCCCCTCCTCGACTCCTCGGTCCTCCGGTAGTGACCCGGAAATGAATTTCAGCGCGCCATGTTGAAGGACATCTCATTTCTCTAAATGCACTTCGAAGATCGAGCGTCGAGGAGGCTCTCTGGAGGAGCTATAACCGAGGATAGACTGATGGGTCCTCCATGGCAGTGATGCATGGCCTGGGATATTATTTTATTAACTTCTTTCATTGCAACGCGATGTTTACAGTGAGAACAGCTGTGAGGTCCATGCAGAAAGCAGAGCAGTGTGTAAAATATATATCACTCAGTATAACAGGCCTACTCTCTTTATTTGCTTTAGTTTAGTTAGTAGATATCTACAAACAAAGAGTCGATATTTTTCTAAAACCATTTAGTGCTTCACATAATAAAATACACAATGGCTGTAGCCTGTTTTAGGAGCTGTAGGTCCCTGTGTGTAGTGTAGGTGTGTGTGTTGTACAGTGTGTAGGTGTGTGTGTTGTACAGTGTGTGCGTAGATGCAGCGGACAGACAGGTCTCAGTTGGTTTGGTGTCCTCTGCTTACTTTTAATACTTGTAAATAAAACTTTTGGCCCGTAATTTATTTCCTCATTGTAGCGACAAGAGGGGGAGGGATATATCCAGTCTCTGATAGTGTTACGTTATTATGAGAGTGCTCTGTTTGATTCTGAAATTGTATATATTTATATAAATATATACATATATGTGTGTGTGAGTGTGTGTGTGTGTGTGTGTGTGTGTGTCCCCGCATCTGTAGCCTGTTATTGTCTCATTATACCGCACTGTGAATGAATTAAAAGTAAATATATAAGTG
Organism: Harpagifer antarcticus; assembly: GCA_902827135.1. NCBI lineage: Eukaryota > Metazoa > Chordata > Actinopteri > Perciformes > Harpagiferidae > Harpagifer > Harpagifer antarcticus. Next base: position 503,676 of record CADEHL010001054.1, read on the forward strand.
GTCATGAACACATCTGTCCATCAGACAGAGGGCTGCTGTGCCTCCTGTCATCATTAATGGACGTCTCTTTAAAATGACCGCTCAGAGGAGAGGAGTTCTCATTTCTCTAACCGCCTGCTGCTTCCCCTCCTCTCTCCTCGGCTCCTCCGCTCGCATCTCCTGTGGGCGGGACTAGGTCTCGAGGATAGGAGTCGAGGAGGGGAGTTAGAGAAATGAGAAAGGGCCCCGATTTCATTGCCCTCTCCCGGGTTGCGTCATACAACAGTCGGCCGTTCACGGAAACAAACGATTATGACGGAGAAGTTACGGTGCTTATTAAGCATTTTAAAACGTAAGTGGTGACTTGCCAAAGTGCTTTGTTTTGAACGTTCATCAGTATTATAATCAAAAAGAGAAATATGAACATTAGTTTTTACTGAAATTGTCAAATAAAGTCACCATTTCACTGAGCTGTGTGGGGTTTGTTCAACTTTTAAAAGATGTTTGAATGGTGATATACACAGTGATAGATGTTAAGGACTAACATTTATAATAAATACATTTGTATTTATTTTAAGATATTTTCATACAATCATACGTATTGGGATCATTTGTATTAATGTGGACCGGAGGGAGAGGGTGATGAGCATAAATGTGACTTTCCTTTTTTATTTCGATTACAACTTTGGTCATGAAGAATATGTTTCTCTGTTGTCCACGTTCATCAAGCATAAAACAACAGCATCAGAGCACGGTGCAGAGTCTCTAGATGAGTTTACAGTAGTCCCTCGTTCTTATTAAATATCCATGTAGTCAGTTGTATAGAAAACTTTAGTTTCCATAGTTCCCCCACAGTAGCAGACGCACATTTATGACGTCCTCTGGCGCATCATAAACACGTTGGATAGTGAAAGTGCATTCGGATTCTCTAAAGTACCGCAGTCTCTTCTCCTAAATCCTTTTGAATTCTCCTATCCACTATCCCTTAACCCCGTGACGTTTCACTCAGAGGTCAAGAGGCGCATTCACACCGCAGTACTTTTCCCACAAAGGTTCATGCGAACTTTGTTCATGCGAACTCTTTAGTTCGCATGAACTAAGTACAGATCGCGTTCACACCGGAAAAAGTCCCTGGGGGAGGATTAGGCAAATGAAGCCGCTGACGTCACTTCTTCTTCTTCTGCTTTGGGTTTACTGGCAGGCTACAAACAACTTCACGGCGTATACTGCCGCCCACAGTCCCCGGCCGGAAGTCCCCGGAGTTGGGGACTGGCTTCAGTAGAAGCTGCTGGGACTCCCAGCAGCTTCTACTAAAGCCTTCCGAGTAAATCGCCAGAACGCCGACACCTCCTCATCTCCACCGCTCCCATGTTTTATTTTGTGTTGCCATACGTTAGTCTCTCTGCGTTTCTGCGCTGGGCTAATGCTAATGCTAATAATGCTAATAATGCTAATGCGAGGATAATAAAATGGCGGCTTCACAAAACTTTTTGGGAGTTTTACGGGGCGTGGTTTGCAATCCGCCCAGCCAATCAGAAATATAGCTCTTTTCTCACAAGAGAGCTGCTCGAAAGTCCCTGCTCTCTAGCAGGGACTTTCGAGGGGGTAAAAAGGTTCTCATGAACTAATTTGAGTACCGGCTCTTTTTGGTGTGAACGCGATAAAAGAGTTCTCATGAACTAAGTTCGCATGAACCTTTGTGGGAAAAGTACCGCAGTGTGAATGCGCCTAAGGAATAGGAGATAGGGTTAGAATTTAGGAGCTGATTTTTGGATTATCGGAACGCAACCCCGGTTTCCTCCCGGGGTCATATTTCTCCCGATTTCTGACAAAATCAGATTTACTCAGGACTGTTTCCACTCTGAGTTTAATACAGCTACACCATTGTTTGGTTTCCATGGTAGCGCGTCTCTTTAGTAGCGCGCGCAACTGAAAGTCTGAGAGGGTGAGGAAGATAGTTACAGAAAACCGAACAAGAATCGACAACTCTCCTCTGCTCACTCCTTTCCTGCCCACACATATGCTCCATCAAGGATGGTGCTACAGGCCGCAAGACAGTGCACTTACAACTACAATAGGCATGTTAATGTTAATCTAATACAGCTCCGGTGGTCCCTGCTCCGGCGATCCCCCCCCCCCCCCACCCCCCACGGTGGTTTTGGAAATGCTCCCGATTTCTGAGGTCTCAAGGTTGACAAGTATGAGTGTGTGTCCGCATCTGTAGCCTGTTATTGTCTCATTATACCGCACTGTCAATGAATCAAAGTAAATATATAAGTCATCATGAACACACATCTGTCCATCAGACAGAGGGCTGCTGTGCCTCCTGTCATCATTAATGGACGTCTCTTTAAAATAACCGCTCAGAGGAGAGGAGTTCTCATTTCTCTAACTGCCTGCTGCTTCCCCTCCTCGGTTCCCCTCCTCAGTCCTCCGCTCGCATCACCTGTGGGCGGGACTAAGACATGAGGATAGGAGTCAAGGAGGGGACATTTAAGAATTGAGAAACCTCTCAGGTGAACATAATCAGGAGCAACAGAAAAAACGGGAGGGGGAATACTTTTCAAAATAAAACACATGTGCAATATACAAGGCCTGAAGCCGTCAGTCCACAGTGACAAAGTTATCTTCGTGACAGGGGTGCCAGCTAAAATCTCGCCTAGGGCATCAAATTGGCTAGAACCGGCCCTGCGCACACCTCAGGGTGACAAATGGGTCGGGGTAACAGCAGTACAAGTATTGACCACTCCCTGCAGGGATTCATCTTAGATGTATTGTCAAAGAGGGATAAGAGGTGATGCAAAATAACCCGGGGTGAGGTTTAAAGAAGAGGCTACAAATAATGATCAATGGTGGTAAACAAAGTGAGGGCAGGAGGCAGGTCAGTATATTCCAGCTCGAGGGAAGGCACTCGTCAGTCAATTATCTACATTTATCTGTCAGTTATTGCCCTTAGAAAGAGGCTAGAGTGTTTAATTTCAAGCACAAGTGTTTCTGTCCTTTCTGTGAGTTTGTATGCATATGTGTAATTGAATAAATGCACAGGAGCCAGTAAGTCAGTGCGGAGCCTAGAAATCGTACATGAAGCTAATCCTATTACGATGCCATTCAGCTGCACCTCTGAACAACCTCACGGTCTGATGGTGTCATAACAAGAGGCAAAAGCAATCTGCGCACAAGTTTAGCTAGCATCACCTAACAATTTTCTGGTGAGTGTCGAATACATTTCACTTCATCTGCTGTCACTGATTCAGTGAGAAACAGCAGAGTAATCTGTGAGGAACACAGCGCAGGTACACAGATAATGTGATCACGAGAGTCCTTATCATGCAGCCATCCTCACTGTCACTGGAGAAATTAAGCATGGTGAAGTTGATCTGAGGGGTAATTCATGATGCCTGTCAGGCTTTCCATTTGAACATGGCTTATATTGCAGTTTACAATTAAGACAATGATGATGAGAGTATAACACACTTAACTTGTTTGGTAGAAAATTCTGAATTTAGTTTTCTTTTGTTTATTTCTCTTGTCTTTGCGCTCTACCATGGTAAAAGTATTGACAAACTTGAAATAAAGCAATCTTGCATGTTGACATCAGGTATCAGAAGTGTCTGCCAATAATGTGTTGGACCCTAGTGACATGTAAATGGTCTGCGAAGGATAAAATCCCAAGTTCTCTACAGAGGGAGTTCCTCTCTCACACACTCCCCCCCTGCCTGAAAATCCCCCATTGGATTCCTTTGTTTACTTCTATAACATAGTGACATCACTATGTAAAACTTGCTTTTATTGGCTAGCACTCCAACAAATTGTATGTGATAGGTAGAGGGGCAGGGCATCTCTAGGCTGCCGACCAATCACAACAGAGCCGGCAAGCTAACCAATCAGAGCATGGGCTCTGGTTTCAGACGGAGAAAAGAGAAACAGGCAGTATGAGAAAAATAAAGACCGTTTTGAACATAACAGCATGGAGACATGTCACAGTAAAAGCACAACATACAAATATGAACCTGAAATTTAGCATTTGAGGACCTTTGAAGGGTTTTGTATGCCTTTATTTTCATTCATTAACAGAGATGTGTTACTTCATAGCTTAAAATCCTAATATCTGCAGACTTATGATCTCTTTAACATTACTGCAGATCTATCAGGTACACTCCTTTTATTTATAGAGGACCATATGGCAGAACTAATGTTGGCAGTGAAGACAGGAAGTTGGCTGAATCTCTGCAGTGATTTTGTGGTATGAATTCCTTAACTGATAGACACATTCTCTTCTCCTTTTTATTATTTCATCCTGTTCTCAAAAAGACATTATTTCTACTCCAATGAAAAGCTGGCAGAGGTCACCGGGATAGTTAGAAAGTTCCCCAAAGGCAACGAGCATGAGGTGTCCTTAAATGCTGAAGAGTGTGTTCTGGCAAGAAATGGAATAGATACGTGATCTATGTGCACAAGTAGCAGCTGGCTGTTCAGACCAGGAGTGTTTTTCTACATGGTCCACTAGTCAATGCACATTACCCCAAAAAGGCTGCATTTAAAATGTCCTTCAACAGCCAACGCAACGTCATCCCCATGTGCTGGGGATATATCCTCCCACTAGTTGAAAGGGATGATTTTGTCAACATTACTTTATAAAAGTTAAATGTATTTAAAATGATGACAACTTAAGAAGGTTTTCATCCGACCAATTAGCAAACCAGATTTTTAAATAAAAGTTTTAAAGGAAACGTGAAAATGCTGGGGATTTTATCTTAAAATATCTCTAGTGTATCTAGGACTCTAATGTATTACTAAGTTTCTGCATTTGGCCATCTATTTTTGAGTAATGTGTTTGAAAATATAGAGTTAGAAGAAAGGTACAAAAGCAGATAACAAGCAATTGTTACAAAAAAAGTATTGTAATACCATAAGCAATGATTATATGTAGGGTGAAGTAGCTGTCAGTCAGAAAAGGTAGTGGACATGGCAGCACAGTGACTCAAGGATACAAATTAAATAAACCATGAAAAACACAGAAAATGTTGGAATATCAAATCGGAGGACAGTGCAGCAGTGTAGCCTGCTGGTTGTTTATTCATAGTTCTGTTTAATAGCGTAGGTATTTTAAATAGAGGTTGAAAGTGATTTTTTATTACACAGCCATCATTCTGGCTCTCATGCTGCCAGCAAGCATGCCAGTACTATGGGAATGTATAAAACTAAGTTAAAATACAATTGCCAGAATTCACAGTGCTTGAAATCAAGTACACTTCTTTATCACGAAACATTTTTCTTCATTTTCATTTCATCATGGTCCATTATTGGTCCATTATTTCAAAACGAGGTGTCCATTCACATTGTCTTAAGGAAAGCTCTTCCTGTATTCGCTCAATAAACATTCATTTAACTTTAACTTAACATTACTCTATTATTTTTGTGTTCTGGAGTCTCTGTAGCAAAAACAGACTATCTTCTCATCTAAAGAATAACTGAACCCTTTTCTGATCATTAAAAAAATGGTCCAGTGGCTTTACTACTAACCGTTCAGGTTGGTTAACTGTTCTGAAAAAAACTGGGCCCTTCTGTTAAAGCCACCCTGGACACTCTAAACTGTGGATGTTATCACTTTCACCTTTGTCCTGTTTTGTGGTTGTTAGTGAACAGTCTGAACCTTTACCTACCGCCTATATTTTTTTGAATGTATTATTATCCTCCTACTTTGCCTCAGGTGGTGATTGTAATACAGCTTGTTGTGTATGAGGGGAGCCATTCTCACTCATGCGGATGACGACTGTAATTCGGCTAGAAAGAGAAACCGCTGAGTTGGCAAAGCCGGCTTGTCTTGGGAAGGTCAAAGCCTTCCTGTGTCACTGACAAATGAGCTGTATTTCAGGCCGCTGTTCTGCTCTGTTGTGTTTAAAGCAGGGATGGAGGGAGGAGAGGACCCACATGGACACACACACACACACACACACACACATGGACACACACCCACATGGACACACACACACATTGACACACACACACATTGACACACATCTTCCTCCCTCCCACTCCCTACTGCTTCACCCAGACCGGATACTCACTATGCAGAGACTGTAATATGTTCTTGAAAGGTTTTAATAAACAGAGATAGTTATTACTGTGTTATGTTTGCATAAGAAGAGATTGGACTTTTGTTGCCTAGATTTGCAAAATATCCTTTTCAGCATAACAATGATTGCCATACATTGATGCTGAACTACAGTCAGAAACCCATTTCAGAACGTACACCATCAGCACTTTGCCATCTCAGATTTTGAGTGTTGTAATAATAATAATAATAATAATAATAATAATAATGATAATAATAATAATAATAATAATAATAATAAATGTATTGTATTGATTATAATTACTATGGTATGCAGTAATTTACTATATTTATATATTAAGACACATATATAGAAATGTACATTATACATGTACAGTAGTTATTTAGTATGAAAACAAATTATTTTTGTATAGTTGGAACTTCAGTTTCATCTTCAAAGGTACAACGCTATAGACTATTCTACACAACTCCTTTAACACATTTACACATTAAATATGTAGAAACACCAAATTAGCATCTCAAAGATCATTAAGATATACTGTACTAACTGCATGATTCATATTGTGCTGGCTGTTTTTCTTTATGCGATAACAAAACATTGGCTGGGTGTGATTCTATAGCCTTCCAGGACCTTTAAATTGAACGCAACAAGCATATTACTGCAAGTATGAAAAATATAAATATTACCTGCTGTGTAAACATGCAGCTGTTATAGCAAAATACAGTTTTGTGTTTTTGCATTTCTTCTTCAAAGTGTCAACAAGTTAAACAAATGTAAAAACGAGAGGGAAAGGAAAGAAATTCTACTGAACTTCAACACAACACTGCCTCATGTTGGTCACACTGGAAACAGAGGGGTTTTGTAGTTAGTATACACCTGTAACTTGAGCTGATTCTAGTAGAGTATGACGTTTCTCATGTAGTTACTACCATTTCCTATTTGAAGTAGCAATAGCAGGCAGTGTATCATGTCCATCTAATTCATTATAGACAACTCTTTCAAACTGTCTATAAACCTATAAGCAAGTATTTTTGCACAAAACCAATACACAGAGGTTGCTGGTTCATACACCTTTTCTTATCAAGGATTACTGGAGGTAAGGGTTCATATAATTGGAGTCTAGCACAAGTGAATATACAAGGTTATTTAAAAGAAGAAACTATAGCAACACTGATTAATTTACTGCTAATCTGACTTTTTTAATAAATTCATTAGGTCTCTTATTTTGTTGCTGAAGTGGAGCAGCTTAAGGCAGACATTTCCCATCGGTTCTGAGACGAAAGCAGAGAAAATAGAGTATGCAGTAAGGCATGAGTCCACACCAGTCCATGTGTCCACACTTTGTCTCTCCATTCTCACCTTTAAGCGCTCAAAGATATACTTCATAAATACCTTTGGGGCTTATGCTTTTTGTATAAAGTGGCTGAAAGTATTCTTAAGACTTTTTTATTGCAGCAGCTTAATGATGATGCTGTATGTACTAGCATCAGCCAGCAGAGGGCGCTGCTCCTCTATTTTATGATTGTTATGTATTTATTTATTTATTGCAAAACATTTAGTACATTTTCAGAAAGTACTATATGAATACATGTATTTTTGATATTGTCGCTAATATTATTTGTATGGACATTATAATATTTTATATTACGAGATATATAATATATACTTCAATAACTATTATTATTATTAACGATTTTAATAAGTATATTGACTATTTCAGTGAACATATATCAAATGCATACATTTTTCTAATTAACTGGGTGGCATTTTCTGCCGTTCAATTAAGCCACACTCGTGCACATGCTGCCTGCAATCAACTTTAGCACTTCCTCCTGGTTTTCTGGCAACTGTTTACAAGTTGTCTAGTAAAGGATGTTGTGGTTTCAGGATTAGTGTCACAGCTGCCGCAGCTTGATGGGATAAAGCCACTCACACACACACACACACACACACACACACACACACACACACACACACACACACACACACACACACACACACACACACACACACACACACACACACACACACACACTAACACACAACTTTATTATTGTCTAATGCATGCATTTAACAGCAGGGGCCACCAGCAGAGGGCTCAGCAAGTTAAGAAGGCTGGTCCAACATTTCCTGAGGGTTTCTTACGCAAGATTTTTCCTGAGACGGTCCTCCTGCTCGGCAGTCACGTCTACATGCAGCTGGTGTAAAATAGCCTGTTACTCATACATATCTTTTGAAATACTCACCACTCTGAGACTTATATAAACTGTAAGTGCAACCAAGCAACTCTAAATCAGTGGTTGTCAGGTTATTAACATAGCAACAACTTTATCTAAGTTTACTCTGTTGTAATACTCATGTCCATGAGGAAGTGTTTGACATTAATGTTGAGTAAAATAGTTAATCAAGCTGCTTCCTTCCACTCTGCCTTCTTGGAGCTGCTGGCCCTTATGGAATAATGCAGCTGGAAAGAGGATGTGATTTAATCACATTACAGCTTGATCAGCCCTGCCTGAGTCATGATCCTTGGTTCCCGGCTTCTAAATGAATCACAGTTCACTAGGTAACGGACCGTTATATGACACCATGATTGAATCACCTGTTTAAATCTGATCTAGTCAAACAACCAGTTATTTCCATAGCCTTCCCCAGGGTGTAGCAGCATGTTGTCAGGTTGTTTTTAGATTAAATGTGCAGTAAAGGGGAGGCTGTGGGTGATTTTAGTATGAAGGATTAAGGCCTTGTCTTGTTTTCTTAACCACTTTGCTTTAGTGTTCTCTCATGTCCGATTTACAGAGACCACTAACACATTTCTTGTGTTAATTTTCTATCAAGTAAAGTTATGGTAAGTGAGTTCAGCATTCAAAAACATGTTACTTTTACTGAAACCTCTCACTTCCTGCCACTCAGACTTTTCCTTGGAAGAGAAGAGTTGGACTGTGGAGCTAATGGAAGTCTTGTGGTTTCTTCAGTTGCAGGTTTCATGATTTCATGGAAGTGCATCACACTCACAAAACCCATCACATGTCTAAAAGCTCTCCTCTCCTGGCCGGTTACTCACTGAAACATGGGTGTTTGAATATCAGGAGACAGGGTGAGTGTGATTGTGTTATGAGGAGTGTGTATGTGCTAAATCGTACAAGGATTATCACATGACTCTCAGATAAGTATTGGCCTACAGGCTTATGTCAAGGATGGAAAGAAGGTTGAGAGAGGGAAAAACGTTATGAATGAATTTCACTCATTATAACAAACAGAGAAGAAAATTGTTGAAGAAAACCAGCACACATTTGTACTGTTTGCAAGCAATCAAGCAACATGTTCTGATTTATGAGTGCAGGCTGGTTAAAAGCCCATAATATTAGTGACGATCAACAAACCCATGAAAACATGGATACATAAATACATTATTCAGTGGATAATATGTTTGACCTCACATTCATTTGCTAATGTTCCTGTGGACAGACCTCATAGATTTCTACACTAAGTGCTGATCCTTACTGCGGTCCTTGCTGGTTGGTAAAGTGAATCTGAAACTCTCAGGGGTTCTTCTTGGGCTCAGGTGGCCCTTATTATGAAAAGGAGGTGCTTAATTTCATCATGATTTAATTGACGGAAATTATTCCCCCCAGTGTAGGAAAAAGGTATGATTTGTTAACGACTGCAGTACAGTTACATTTTCGTTAGTGCAAAGATGCATAAACTGTTTCTTCCCAGAATATACAGCTTTGAAAGGGGCTGAACAAACATTTTCTCAATCAGCTGATTCTAAATATAGCCATATCGGAAGACAACACTTTCGGACAGTTATTCAGTTATTTCACATAAGCGTTTTTTCGTATTTAGGTTTATTGTCTTTGCTTTCTTCACTGATTTGAAGTCACTTGCAGGACCGAACTGTCCTTCCCTATGTTTAGTTCAGCATCTACAGTATAATCAATATGTGTTGCCAAATGAACAGTGTCAGTAAAACGTAATCACACCTCACTGACACTATCTTGGTGAAGCAGATTAGCTGACCTTTTGAGCGTTGAACACTTGATAACAATGAAGAGGGTGAAAGGGTTTAAGGCTAAGAAAATTATTTTTGAAAGGAGAAAATGTGTTGTGGTTTTTTTATTAATTTGATTATTGCTTATTTTTTTGGATACACACTCAATAAATCTGGAGTTATGGTACTTTCGAATACTATTGTGTAGATAGGCAGTAGGGCAGGCCATGGTACTGCATCATTTGTTTTTATATGTAAAAAGTAACCAGTGACAATGATGTATTTGATAAAAAAAATGCAATGTTTGCCTCTGTAGTGCAGTTAGTAGAATTATAAAACAGCATACGAATATAATAATAATAATACTTGTGTAAAGTCCAAGTACCTCAAAATCATACTTAATCGAGTAATTGTACTGCATCTGTATTATATCTTCTTGTTTGTGTTGGTAGGAAATAAGTACTAAAGGTAACTTGAAACCACAATCAGAACAGGTTTATTGCCAAGTAGGTTAATACGAACAAGGAATTTGCTTTGGTGTGTATGGTGCATATATAAACACAGTAAGAACAATTACATTGTCAGAGAAAGACTAAAATAGCAATACAAAATAAACAACTTAAAAAAATGAATACTACCCCAAAAAAGTATTTTCTAAAAAAAAATATTAAAAAAACTAAGTACAGTAAAATATGACAATAATGAAAAATACAAATAAAACATGTACTGTATGGAATGTAAAGTGGAGAGCTGTGCAGATTTTAAAAGAGGTAAATTGAACAGAAACGTGCAAAGTATACAGAGGCATGTGCAGGGTTCACAATTTTAAAATGATTAAAATATGTTCTCACATGATTTGCATTAATGTAATACATAATGTCTATGGAAGGGGTACAAGTCAGTGTGGGTCCCAGGCCTTGTTGATAATTAAACAAATATTTACACCAAATATAAATATATAAAGAACTAAGTAGGCCACATTGAAATATGACAAACTGCAATTATACTATTTTATTGTGGAGTGCTGTGCATCTATATAGAGAGATAGAGATATATATTATTGAAAAGTGCAAAAATAGTTGAACACCAACATGAATCTGGAGCATAATTCACTCTGGTCTATTTTCCTGTGCTCCTCAGTCTATTTTCAGTAATGTAAACTGGAGGAGGGGGCGGGGCCTGCGTCCAGTTAAGGAGGGGTGTTTGGTGACGTCACCGGGGCAAGCTCCCCTGCGCGCCACACAAGTTGGAACACGCGCTAGGGGCTAAACCGCCGAGAAGAAGCTCGAGACGTCAGTTGAAACATGGCGCTGAACGGGAGAGCTGTCAACAGTCAACAGAGGGAAGAAGCACCAACAACAACCGTTGCTACTGCCGCACCGTCTCTCTGAAAGTCAGATACGGATTACCTGCTTGACTGCTGAAGCTAGCCAGAGCACATTTATCTGCGTTTCATCCTTTTCTGACACTTAACTCGACGTTAAACTACCGTTACAGACACTGCTTAGCTACCTGTTTAACCACAACATGAGTCGATCTGTGTAGCGTACCTTACCGTCGTTTATCTACTCTGTGGCTGCTACCTAGCTTCTTCTGTTTGGGCTAACCTCAGAGCTACTAGTCGGTGTATAATACCAAAACATGATTCGTTGAACTGTTGCCGCTTATTCACTCAGGTCCTGTCAGTTTAAACTCACCTGAGCATCATATATGCCAAGTTAGTATCGGTTTATACTAGCTGAATAGCATCGAGAACATGTCAGACAACCAGAGCTGGAACTCCTCCGGTTCCGAGGAAGACGTGGAGCCCAGAGATGAGTCTGGACATCTGATTGGGATTGTCGATTTAAGCGGAGTCCTCAGTAAGGTGGGTCATGTTTTTTTGATTTAGTAAGCTTCATCAGTGTCACTGCCAAGTCCTGAGGGCAGAGGTGGGAGAAGTACACAGATCTTGTAGTGTAGGAATACTCTGTTACAAGTAAAAGTCATGCAATCCATATGTTACTCAAGTAAAAGGTGCAGCTAATTTTACTTTGTATACTGCAAGGTATATTGTGAATGTTACTCCAGGTGTAACTTAAGTCTAATTTAAATGTTGATTTATATATATTTCAAATAATGTATAATGCAAAAACATTTACCTTCTCAAGTTAAGTAACTGTACCTCAAAACTGTACTTGAGTACATTTACTTACGACTACTTAGTTACTTTACACAACTAAAGGTAAGTAATTGTTTTTGGGCTAACCTGAATGTTGTTTGCTTGATCAGTGTCACTGCCAAGTCCTGAGGGCTTAACTGTCAGGGAGGTGTCTGAATATCAGGGTTAAATGAGGTGATAATGGGAATGCTTTACGACAAATCACAGAATGTCTATTTTGAGTCTTGTTGGGTTTATCCAGAATCCTTTTCTAGCTGTCAACATTTCCACATTGCTGCTCAGCAATATTACACCGGTAATCCCAACTGAGGCAAAAGGAAAGCCCCCTTTTGTAATTGAACAGCGGGGTTTTTAATGCAGCAGCTAGCTACATTAGCTCATAGATGCCTCTAAGATGGACTCACTTACTGTTGTAATGAGTGTAGGTAAAAGTTGATAGCTTATTCCAGGTTTGTACATGTAACATTGTATACCTGTTATATTAATTTGACAGCTGCTGTGCACCAGTTATATTCAAGTGAATGGTGATCACAGTAAGCTGTAGCCATGTTTGCACAATGATGTCACCACTATAGATAATTAGGACAGCTTGTGTTTTCCCCTAATGTACTTTGACAGCATAAAGTCTGCTGAATATTTCAATGCTTTTTCTACTACTATCAACATGTGTATGTGTTATGTGCACATGTTCAGTGTAAATATTGCTTTGACAGCTATATGCAAGGTACAGGAAAACTTTTGCTGGGTTTCTGGCACTCGTAAACACCGTCTGTAAAAACACAAACACTACCAGCTCTTGTTCATCAATCCTGTTTTTCTTGGGTAAACAGACAGTTAAGTCTCCTGCTAGACAAATCTTGGTAACCTATTTGGCCATATGTTTCTTCTCACTTGTGCAAGACCTTGTTTTGGCCAAAATGAACAGTCTTAATGAGTTAAGCTGCTCGCAAGCTAATGTGGTATTAATGTCACTGTACACTGGTTGGCTCTAAACAGATTGCATGCTGACCCGCTAACCAAGCATATTGGGAGATTAAGCAGATCTGCATCCAGTAAAGCTCACCTTTTTAATTATACCAACTACCAAGCCCTGCACACATCATACATCCTCAAATCCTACGTGTCATCTCATAAATAGGTCTTCTGAGAAGTGCAATAACACAAAGTTATTTTTAACTGATATTTGTAATGTAATGTATATATATCGTGTGTATGTATATCTATGAGCTAATGTATGTATATTTCAGCTAATGTTTGTATATATTTTTTAAGACATTGATTAAAGGGCTTTCTTTTCCAGTGGACAAATTACATCCATGGTTGGCAGGACCGTTGGGTGGTCCTGAAAAACAACACACTGAGCTACTACAAGTCCCAGGATGAGACTGAGTATGGCTGTCGGGGTTCCCTCTGCCTTAGCAAAGCTGTGATTACTGTAAGTGCCCTTGAGTTTCTTTTTCACCAAACAGCACACTTCTTTTATTTTACATAAGTTCTGTGTTCCTCAAAGCAGCCTTTCGTTTGTGCAATACTGGTCCTTTCAATATGTCATACAAGAATTTACGCTTTCATTTTCAAGAGTTACATTTGGTAATAGAGAGAGAAACCATCACTCTCGCTATTAAGCCGCCAAACAGTCAAATTGTCTGTGGCAAGCATCCTACTGAGGCAAGCATCCTCTGCTATTCAAGACCTGAGAGGATGCTCTGTGGATGTTTATTTAAATTGCACATTTGGTGACAAACTACCCTTGTGTTTCACTTCACCTACAGCCTCTGCTGATTTTCTGTGTACTGTGTTGCTCTAGTTTTAGCTCCCATGAAAAAAAAAAGCCTTACAGCCAGGCGGTGTGGTGTTAAGGCAATCAGTAGCGTTGTTGTGATAACCACAGTGGAAATATTTCCACCACAACAAATGGTCTGCTTTGTTGCTTTTGATTGGATAGTAGTAACTGACAGCTGACACTAAAAAGGACAGCTTTCTCTGGAGTCACTTGACCTTATCCTTATAGTAGTTGTCTAGCTATAATATCCTCCATATTACAGCGAGACAACTACGATACAGCTTATCGTTGTCATTGACTCAATTATTTTGTATTCAGGTTGACGATGCTTTGTAAAGCTTTTAACAATCAGGTCAGCAAGTTGAGGAAATAGGATTTAATTATTAAAAATCAGCTCAAGAATAGTGTGCTGTGCCATTAGCTGATGAACTCACTCTCTCTTGACTGTCTGTGCTTACACAAGCTTTTTTATCTGCATGAAAGTTGGCAGAGGCATCACCTTTGTCTGTTTGTCTGCTCGCCAACTAACCCGCTGTATACAATTCACAGAATTTCACCTTTTTCACACATTGCATGCTTTGTTCCAACTCCTAAGAAAGTTGGGTGTTGCACAATACATTTTGTAAGACTTGCTTGTTGAAGCAACTAAGAAGAAGCAGGAACAAAAACACAGTCTAAAGATCAAACACCTTTCTGTTTCTCCTTCCATGGGTGTATTACCCACCTCCATCTTTTCTTTCTGAGCCTCTACAGGGTTTGATATATGATGCATTAGATGTGATACAGATGTTAGGAATCCACCATATGTTTCTATTAAATTCATGAGGGAAGGACTCTGGCTCTTTCCTGGATCAATGTGCAGGCCTACGGCTTGACTCGCTGGAGACGATTCTAATCAGATGAGGACCTTTACACTTGAGTTTCTCAAACGTCTTCTTCAAGTTTCTCAAACGTCTTCTGACAACGTATTTTCGCATTGAACTCCTGATTAGGTCCCAAGTTCTGCTCAGCCTATCAGGTGACCGTTGTCGTTTTGAAAAAACATGCTACAGTGTGTGGTAATGCTTTATTGAGAACTTCATCATGAGACTGAGTATTGCTGTGTCACTGCATAGGATAGACCAAGAAAGTGGAGCTGTGATAGATTTAGCTTCCAATATGTTGAAGCAGAGACTCCCATTTCTGTCAGACATGTAATATTAAGAGATTAGGAAAGAGGTTGCCACACTATGCTCATAGGAAAAATAAATCTAAATGTGTCAACAGTTTATAACGCTGGATGTTCACATTGTCTCCATCATGTTTCAGTGGGAACCCAGGTCAGTCATTGACTTAACGCCGTCTATGTCTCTCTATAACAGTAACAAGGGAAATTAATACGTTACTGTTCCCAGGCAGCAGAAAGCAGGCTTTGCTATTGACTGTATTTGTTCAGCTTCATCCATTCCCAGCCTGTGTAAATATTAACCTCCATGTGACGCTACTGTTGTAATTTCTCATTCCGATGGAAATATGCCTCAAAACTGAGTGTATTACTCTCTTTGACTGTTCTTTCCTGTAATTTCCCCTCATGGCACTCCCAATAACACAGGGGTACAATATGTTCTACAAAAGCTCCCAAAGAAGATTCACTTCTGATTATACTTTAGAGCTGCAACTTAATTCCATTTTCATCAATAAATCACTTTGCATAAAACAATAAGAAAACAATTGTTAAATGCCTGTCAATATTTGGGGCGGTTCACATCTTCGGATCTGAACTGTCCATACTAATGCACTTTATTATGATGTATTTATTACAAAAAATGAAGAAATTCTCGAGTTTGGGAAGCTGTAACCAGTCAAAGATGATCCAAATATTTGCTGATACATTTTTTTGTCAATCGACTAATATATTGTGGGTTGATCATTGCGGCTCTGTACATGTGGTGCGCATCAGTATTAAGTTCAGAGGCAAGTCTGTGGTTTAAGTTGCACTATGAGTCATTTACTCATTCAAGTCAGGACACTAACGTTACGAAACCCAGGTAGACCTGTAATAGAAGTTGGGACATCTTCATTGCAAAAACAACCAGAGCAAGTGCTCGGAAGCATTTCTCAAAAGAGCAAATTGACAAGATCCTTTATGTTGTCTATGACTGATCTAGTGCCAGAAATGTAATGTCAGGTGTCCATCATTCCCAGCTTAACCCAGGTTGTTAGCAGGCTGGAAACACAATAGCTAAGCTACAGCACAGCTTATAATAAAATAAATGTAATCGTCCCAACTTTGGCCTCAAATTTCAACAAACTGGAAATATGTGTTTGACACATTATCAACTATGAGGAAAGATTACTTGCAGAGCTGCTAGGTTGGGTTGCATTGTGCATTGTTTTTAATTGTGTCCACCACCTGTTCGTGCACGACATAGTAGGTAGGTCATACAGGACTGTCTCAGAAAATTAGAATATTGTGATAAAGTTCTTTATTTTCTGTAATGCAATTTAAAAAAAAAAAATAAAAAAAAAATGTCATACATTCTGGATTCATTACAAATCAACTGAAATATTGCAAGCCTTTTATTATTTTAATATTGCTGATTATGGCATACAGCTTAAGAAAACTCAAAAATCCTATTTCAAAAAATTAGAATAGTTCCTCAGACCAAGTAAAAAAAAAAAGATTTATAACAGCAAAACACAATCAAACATTTGAAAATGTCCATTAATGCACTCAGTACTTGGTTGGGAATCCTTTTGCACGGATTACTGCATCAATGCGGCGTGGCATGGAGGCAATCAGCCTGTGGCATTGCTGAGGTGTTATGGATGCCCAGGATGCTTCAATAGCGGCCTTTAGCTCATTAGCATTGTTGGGTCTGGTGTCTTTCAGCTTCTTCTTCACAATACCCCACATATTCTCTATGGGGTTCAGGTCAGGGGAATTTGCAGGCCAATCGAGGACAGTAATGCCATGGTCAGTACACCAGTTACTGGTGGTTTTGGCACTGTGGGCAGGTGCCAGATCATGCTGGAAAATGAATTCCTCATCTCCATAGAGCTTTTCAGCAGACGGAAGCATGTAGTGCTCTAAAATCTCTTGGTACACAGCTGCATTTACTCTGGGCTTGATGAAACACAGTGGACCAACACCAGCAGCTGACATGGCTCCCCAAACCATCGCTGACTGTGGGAACTTCACATTGGATTTCAAGCAACTTGGATTTTGCTCCTCTCCAGCCTTTCTCCAGACTCTGGCGCCTTGACTTCCAAATGAAATACAAAACTTGCTTTCGTCTGAAAAGAGGACTTTGGACCACTGTGCAACTGTCCAGTGCTTCTTTTCCTTAGCCCAAGTCAGACGCCTCTTCCGTTGTCTTGAGTTCAGAAGTGGCTTGACCATGGGAATACGGCTATTGTAGCCCATTTCCCGGATACGTCTGTGAACAGTGACTTTTGATACCTGGACTCCAGCTTCAGTCCACTGTCTTTGAAGCTCCCCCAAATTCTGGAAGCGACTCTTCTTCACAATGCTGTTAAGGCTGCGGTCATCTCTCTTGGTTGTGCAGCGTTTCCTGCCACATTTCCCCCTTCCAACAGACTTTTTGTGGATGTGCTTTGAAACTGCACTCTGTGAACAGCTTGCTCTTTGAGAAATTTCTTTTTGTGTCTTACCCTCCTGATGGAGGGTGTCAATGACGGTCCTCTGGACAGCAGTCAGATCAGCAGTCTTCCCCATACTTGTGATTTAGTTTACTGAACCAAGCTGAGTGTTTTTCAAGGCTCAGGAAACCCTTGCAGGTGTTTCGAGTTAATTAGACGATTCAAGTGATTCGTTGAACACCCTACTAGTATACTTTTTCATGATATTCTAATATTTAGAGATAGGATATTTGAGTTGTCTTAAGCTGTATGCCATAATCAGCAATATTAAAATAATAAAAGGCTTGCAATATTTCAGTTGATTTGTAATGAATCCAGAATGTATGACATTTTTGTTTTTTTAATTGCATTACAGAAAATAAAGAACTTTATCACAATATTCTAATTTTCTGAGACAGTCCTGTATGCATCCTCTTTGTCTGTTGAAGCCACCTCCACGACTAAGGAACTTGATAACATTGAATTGAATGCCATTTCATGTTGCAACGATCATATCTGTGTAACCAGCATATCAACAATATCCTCAATCGAAACGTACGCTTACTCACTTTAAAAACAGTTGATGCATTGTCTAATGTGAACCGTTCTCTACATTCATTGGCAAACAAGTAAAACCATCAAACTCTGTGTTGACAGTTGACTTCAACATGTACTATCTAGTAGGGATGTAACGATATACCGAATATCGCGGTAAATAAACGTCCCAATACCGTCGTGAGACTGACAAAATCTACCGCGATTTAAAAAAATTTTTAAATTATTTTTTAAAATAATTTTTAATATAGAGATATATATTATTGGCGCTGTTCCGAGTTTGTTCTAATCTGTCAAAATGACAGACTGCTTTCAGATTTTTCCGTCATTGTTAAATAAAATATTCGGTTAATGCGACCACTGCTGTCCCAGCAACATCAGTACCAAGCGAGAGAGTTCTTTCCAGAGCAGGGGATATTGTAAATGCCCAAACATCCCAGCTTATAAATACCTGGAAATGTGGACATTCTCATATTCCTAAAAACCTGTCTGATGATGCTGAGTGAGTGACTAGTGAGTTTGAGTTGAGTTACTTGAAAAACTAAAGTGAAACTTGATTTATTTTATTGCAGGGTCTGATTATTAAATGTCCTTGTTTAGTTGTGAGATGCAGTGGCACAAAGAAAATGCCTACTTTGTTTGGTAGTACTATAGGTACAAAAACACTGGTTTTCTTGTTCCAGTCTGTTACTGTCACTTTGTTTTTGACACTTTAAAATACTGCTATCCTACTAAAATGCTGTACAAATCAGATTTATTATGTAATAAAGAAACATTTTCGGAGTAAAATAAATGTTTATTGAAGAAAAAAAATTAGAATTTTTTTTTTTTTTATTTATTATTCAATATCGCAATAAATACCGTACCGTGGACTTGTTATCGCGATATTATCGTACCGTGAGTTTTTGGTATCGTTACATCTCTACTATCTAGTCATGCTATTCCAGGTCGGTGCGTATGGGTTGTCTATTGGATCAAATGGGCCTCCACAAGACTGTTCTTATCGAAGGCTGCTACCCACCATTGGCATTTGTAGATCTATGGTTAAAAAGAATGCACTGTGCTAGTTGTAATTCCACATTTAGCTTTAATTTGGTGCAGGATTGTTTGGAGTTCTTCAAGGCCGTGTCACTGGATGCAATGATTTGTCGTTTTCCTCTCCGTATCTGTCACAAAGAGATAGGAAAATAGACCTACGGTCAAGTTGGTTGAATTGAGCGTTGGGACTGACGTCAGGGTTGTGCTGTCTTTGGCCAGGAAATACGATTTCCTCATAGCATGTGACTTCCTCTTCATCGGGGGTCATGTCTAGGGTAAAGACCTAATACAAATATGCACACACAGACTTGGGCACGGCAGACCTTTCTCTCATCCTTGTTTATTTAGCCTTTCCTTTCCTCTTGCACTCTGAGCTCTTGGTGAGTCAGTGTTTCCTGCACTTGGCCAATGGGATCTCGTTTTAATGTCCGGCGTGAACATAAAGATGTTCCTGGCTCCAGGTCTGACGGATCAAGATACTATATTTGTCTTGATCTCCTGTGCAGAGAGAATAATTATGAGGTTTAAAATTGCACAAATAGAAATGAAATCCAGTTGGGTCTTTTTGAAAACGTTGTTAGGGTTCTCATTGTTTTCAATCCATCAGTTTTTTTGTGTATTAAAATTCAAAAGGTTTTCTTTGGGAAGCTCCCATCCACTCACTTCTGGAGAGTGTGACTACGAACACCAGCTTGAGTTGAAAGGGAGAGCACAGAAGGGCTTATTTATTTTTTTAGGCAGAGTAATACGTTTGTATTTAGAGAAAATAGATAAACAATGTCACACACTGTTTTGTTTCCTCATGATTTGGGCATTTATATTACTTGCTACCCTTTCGATACAGAGGAAAACATTACATTACATTACATTGCATTTAGCTGACGCTTTTATCCAAAGCGACCAGGAAGATACCAACTTGAAGAAAACAGAATCATCAGGTATCATGGAGCCAAAACATTTCAAGTGCTACTCAACTAGCTTTAGATAAGCCAGTCCTTTATTAGTATATAAGTGCTTTGTTAGTAATTCTATCGCTCGAAGTGGAGTCGAAAGAGATGAGTTTTCAGTCTGCGCCGGAAGATGTGCAGGCTTTCTGCTGTCCTGATGTCAATGGGGAGCTCATTCCACCATCTTGGAGCCAGGATAGCAAACCCACGTGTTTTTGCTGAAACCACTGAATATGTTTCGTGGTAGAATTCAGCAGAAATGGTCCATCATTCTTATTGACCTAGATTTACATCACAATTTGATTATCTGGTTCAACACAAGAATTCACAAGACACTCCATACAGTTCATTTATTCTCTTTTGCTCTTTCACACCGGGCCCGGGTTGATGTCAGCATGTCATCTTGTGATGTGCAAGGCTGCGAAAATGTCATTACTATGATGGAGTATTGTTGACCGTAGCCTTGGATCCCAGTAACCTTCTTCGACCCAGTGCAGGCTTTCATTTCTCAAACGGGCCCCATACCCATGTCCCTGCCGCCCGGAGGTGATCATGAGGAACACATTTTCCCACTTCCCTAGCAACCAAATGACACAACAAGCCCATTGACCAACTCAACATTTGCAAATTGTGTGCAGTAACACTCCAGCACTCTTTCATCTCGCATGCTATTAGTGTAGTACAGCCATTGCAGCAAGGGACACTTTATTATACTCTTTTTTTAGAATATTGTATTCAAACTTTGTTTTAATACAATTGTACAATCAGCCAAAAGCCCTTTGGTCTTCCTCATACAAATGCAGGGAATATGATGCATCACATTGTTTCCTTGCTTGCTTGTGCTTCCTCTTCTTCTCTGTCTCTGCTACTGGTGTTGACTGTATGCAAATACCGCTGGTTACTTTCAAATGAGCATCTGGTTTGGCCAGGGTTCAGCATTCGGCCTCATATCGTGCATTATTGACACAGAGCATCTGGTCTTGTCCTCAGTGCCTTCCAGGTGTCGTGCAACAGAGCCAAGTCCCGCTCCTCCACTGAAACCTCTTTTTAAAGACACCATAGTGGGACATTTATTACTCTGCCAACTCCCAGGAGTAATACTATCTTCCGTGATGTTGTGGGCTCGGGGTGTCTCTGGGTAATATTAGGTTGCAAGCTTGCTTTTGGTTAATGATCAAATGTGCCCGTGTTGTGTTTGCTTGTATCAGGGAAAATAACATGTAGGTTGTTTTTATCTTGTAGATCCTAAAAAGGGCTGGTAGACCGGAATAATCAAAGCAGTATTATTAGAATATTATTTTTCAATATTGAACCCAAAAAAATCTATAAATGCATCAATTAAACAAACCAGTCAATTTCAATCACTAATTATGTTTCACTTAAAGTGCCCTTTGGTGAAATGAGTGCTTCTTCATTGCAGACTCTTGGCCCTGCAGAGGCAATTATTTGACTTATGGTGCGGTACAGATACACTATGAAAGGAATCCCAGATGTGTTTACTGCATTGTGGCCACCGTAGGAATGTAGAGGACTCTTCTCTGAAGTGATTTCTCTTTTTGCTTACAGTATCTGGCATTCCTGCTCATTCAGTGTTTTCCATGTCTTTGTGCTTCTCCAGCTCTGTCCTCAGCTACTCTGAGCCAGACTCTCATATATCAGCGAGCTGTGCTTAGACCTTCAGAGGGATTTAGCATTAGGACTCACTGTTGTCCTTAATGCATTAGGTAAACACTGCACAGGTAAACACCATTGCTGTCCCCACCGCTCCCTCCATCCCTGCACTCTCAAACACACACACAAAGTCCTTGGTTAATGGCCACGCCAGCGCTGCAGTTTCACAGCGCTGACGGTACACCGGAGGGATATTAGGAGTATGCTCCATCTTGCTTGTTGCCTTAAAAGGCCAGTTATCTGCCACTTCTCCTCCTATGGGACAGTGTCTGGAAGTAAAGGCTGTTGTGCCTCTGCTGCACTCTTATAGTACGCTCTATTCTGTCCTTTATCTCTGAGATGTATAGATCAGCCTACATTGACTACATGTGACTCCCATCACTGTGACAATGGATTGCCATGTTTCCTGTTTTTGCCGAACAGGAGAGAGATCAGCAGTTTGCTATTTCAGTGTCATTTTAAATAACACTTTACACGGGTGGCCACCTCTCACGAGTGCCTCCCTCTGCTCTTCCTGAGCAGGAAAGAGATTTGCGTTTCCCCTTGCTGAAAGAACATGAACTAAAGCAAAAATCTAGTTTGCAGGCCCTATTTCTTAGAATTCTCCAGTATCTTCAAACTTTCAGATGTCGAGAATACTGAGAGTAAAAGGATTTACAGCGGCATATTTTCAATGTAAACTGACTCATCTTTTTGTCCCCTGTCCTTCTTCTGTTTTAGCCTCACGAGTTTGACGAGTGCCGGCTGGACATCACTGTGAACGACAGTGTGTGGTACCTCAGAGCAGCAGACCCGGAGCACAGACACCAGTGGATCGACTCCGTTGAGCTGCACAGGGTAAGTCATGCCCATTTACACAGCAGAAAACAAACTGCTGGTTTCAAAATAATCCAAATCTTCATCACAAAGTATCAAAATACAAGGTTTGTATTTGTGGATGCGAGTTTTCATTGTATGCGTGTGTGTGTATTTCTATTAGAGTATCAAAGAAGGGAGGAGAGAGAAGGGAGGAATCCAGGGAACAATATTCATCTCTCCACCGCTGGTGCGTTTGTTGGCAAGTCTGCAGGACTTACTGAGTGCTTCACTCATCTTTAACACAGTTTAGTTACAACTGTGTTTCTCCTTTCTCTTCCATCTAACATTTTTCCAAAAGCATAAATGCTGTGTGAACTGTTATATGGTGGATGGTTCTCTATTAGTGCATGACTCTTGTTAAGGCTTTTAACAGAGGGCACCCTTGGCTGAAATGTATCCTAACCCTGGACTAACAATAAACTCAGGGTTTAGATAATCCCTTTTCAAACAGACCTTTTACACGGGTTACTTTTAAAAGGGTGTCAAGACTTGCTGAGAAAGCTGTTTGAATACTGTCAACAGATAACCCTGTTTTAATGATTTTCTGGGGACATTCCTGTGAAAGTTGTGAAAACAGAAATGCTTTTCTAACTCTGATGTTTGTATCGGTAAATATCAGTACAATGTGAATTTACCCAGGGCTGAATCACAACCTTTCAGAGCTGTGAAAAACCTTGAAGTGCAGGGTGTAGCACCGATTGTATTCAGTTAGTGTGAAGGACAAAGGAAGCAGGTTGCAACCCCTACTGTTGACTGCTGACTGAAAAACAATAGATGCAACAACAAAAAAGGCCTACAAAATGTTTATATACAAAACGGCAACCAACCATCAAATATGTAAATCTGTCTTGCGTTGATGTTGAAAATAACCCCATGTGTCATCTGGTAGTTGATTGTTTATGTTGTTAGGATTCATCCTAGGCTGAGAGGGAAATGGTTTCACAACATTAACAACACTTATTTTAAACTGAAAAGAGCTGTGAGTCTGTCTGACTGGGAAGAGGAGTGGGCAGTGACCACACCTTCAGCCTGCCAAAACACACGCGTGCTCATTTCTGGTCTCAGTTTGGGAAATCCCCCTCTTCCCCCCCCCCTCACTCATCCCAGCACAGGGGAGCCGCTGTGACTCATATAGGCACTCGCACCATCCCACCCACAATGAGTCACCACCAAAACCTCTTCTTCTTAGAGGGCCCTGCTTCTTCTTTCGAAACCAACACTACTCCAGCGTCTCCTAGGAGACACAACACACCACAGTTACTACTCTCACAGTTGGAGACGGTCTTACAACAACACTTGTCTCTAGGATACTATCTCTAGTAAAGAAAACGATGTTTGTTGTATTTTAACTGTGCAGTGAAAGCCATGTGACAGAAATGTAAGGCCATAGTTTCTGGTTATGTGGGCTTTTTATCACTTAAAATGAGCTTTGTGTCTTGGATAAGTGTGTTTCTACTCAGGGCAGCTCTTTTATCAGCTCCGGGCTTTATATCTTGTTTTATCCAAAGTCAGTAGGGTGAGTGCACTTGGGATTTAATCACCCGACACCTAAACACACACACACAAACACTCACTCAGATACTCCGTTTGCCTCATTGCATGCATCTTTCAGGCATGTGTGTGTGTGAATATTTCTACTCAGTCATATAACAATGTTATTTATTATTTCCACCGGCCAAATGGCTTGTGTTTTTAAATGTTCCCAGCTACTCAATAGATTCCCCTTGTTTTACTGTCTGTCTGGCGAGTAATGCAAATCGACTAGCCCATGCATATTTTAACAGCATTTGACTGGTAAATGTTGTTGGTTATTATGTTGCCTACATACTGTTGAAAATGCTGACGGGAGCAGTGGATGAATGTTTACTTGAATCCAGTTTTATTTAAAAAAAAATTCTAATAGTATAGCTGTAACAAAATCTCAGTCTTCTTTTTTTTCTTTTTCTCAACCAGATTAAGCAGCCCTCATGCAAACAGTTAGATAGTGCAATCTGTGCTGGTGAAGTCAGTGGGGCAGCAGAATGTGGTTAAAGGGCAAGCAGTGCTGTCTGAAATCTGTGAACACAGGTGGAGTTAATTCCTGCAGTTGACCGACAGTAACCCCATGCTCTCACATATGCTAGTCACGTGCATTGACATGTCCTGCCCCCTGGTGGTAGAAATTGAAATGATGTCTTAAAGGGAAAGGTATCTCTGCTCCTCCTCTCCCCCGCTCCCTCTCTGAGCTGCTGTCACCAGCCATCTATTTTGAGGCCGAGCTGTTATATAAGGGAGGGGAAGCGGGCAGGTTTACAGGAAGCCTGTTGGATATTTCAGTTGCGTTGCCATGGTCACTGAATCCGTGTCATGTTGCGCTGCTGCTGAGCTCAATGAATACTCTCAAAATGTTTGCTTACAACATTGAGGGATTTCTGCCAAGCTGTTTGTGCAGTTTCTAATAGGATTTTCCAACTTGTGTTCATATTAGGATGGAATGCCAGTCAATTAAAAAAGAATCATGATTTGAAACTACTAGTGTAGGTTGTACCTCAAAGGAGGAGAAGATACTTTATAAAGTTTAGGTTAATCCTTGATATGTTTAAATGACTATACTAGATGGAACATGACAATTATCAGAGCACCAGCTAGAGCAGAGATTAGGGGAAGGATTAGTTGTAGTTGACCTTTTTGTTTTGTGTCACATGGTTTGCTTAATAAGTCACAGCTGAGTTGCAGCAGTTAAATAAATCATTATAAGGAATTTTATAAAATCAGGCTACTTTGTGACAACATTGCTAACTGTCCCCATGTCCGTTTCTGCTTTCCTCACAGGCTGATTCTGGGTATGGCTCTGAGTCCAGTCTGCGGAGACATGGCTCCATGCTGTCGCTCACATCGGCCACCAGCGGCTTCTCCGCCACCTCCACATCCTCCTTCAAGGTGAGATTACTGCTCAATGTTTACTTTAGGTCTTTGGCATAGAATGGTTTAATTGTGGTCCATGGAAATATAAACCAAATACCTAACCGCTATTTCTTTATTTGCCTCAAGAAGGGTCACAGCCTGAAGGAGAAGCTAGCGGAGATGGAGACATTCAGAGACATCTTGTGCAGACAGGTGGACACGCTTCAGAAATACTTTGATGGCTGTTCAG
The DNA here is from genome assembly GCA_902827135.1 of Harpagifer antarcticus. Taxonomy (NCBI): domain Eukaryota; kingdom Metazoa; phylum Chordata; class Actinopteri; order Perciformes; family Harpagiferidae; genus Harpagifer; species Harpagifer antarcticus. The sequence goes on from CADEHL010001054.1 coordinate 529,490, forward strand.
ACGCCGTGTCCAAGGACGAGCTGCAGAGGGATAAAAGTAAGACCACTACTTTTACAGATTATTCATATTAATATATATTCAAATGTTGTGATTTGATATAAGAAGAAAAGATTATGCTATTGTTTGTCTTTAGGAGTAGTAATTATAAATTAATTAATTAGTTGAACATTAGAAAAATAATTCTCTATTTTGGACATTTCAAGCAAATATGGTAAATATGTATTTATTATTATTATAGTTTTTCAAACGTGAGGATTTGATGCTTTTTCTTTGTCTTATATTTATATATATATATATTTATATATATATATATATACAAAAAAAAAGGTGTTTCTTTTGTTAAAGCGATTTGAAGACTACACAAAATATATTGCCATCTTTGTTACAGGCATGTTATAGACATAACAATAAATTGAGAAAGTAATCAATAGATATTATATACTCAAAATGATTGTAAGTTAAAGCGTTGTTTATTTCCTCACAGAGATGTTGCATTGGTTAATCAGCTATGTGTGGAAATAATGGAATGGTTAAGTTCAGGGTACCCGGGTAACTGATCACAAAACGTGGTTCTAACAAGACAATGGTGTTTTTTAAGTGACTCTCTGCCTTAAATATTCCATGTATATATTATGGAAATATATGAAGATTAGAGGAAAGTTGGTCTGACTTGTTTGGAGTGTGTCTGAGTTTTGTGACTCAGTCAGCAGTTATTCTCCAAACCCCCTCACCCCGGGTTGGCAGGCTGAACATTTGCTCACGGCAGCCTGCACTGGGCGCCTATGGATGAGCACAGAGAATGAAGCCCTGCTTTTGTTCCCCTCACCTCCCTCTCTCCCTCTCCCTCTCCATTCTGAAGATGAAAACAGACCATTGTCATGTTGTCCGGTGAGGCAGAGCTCGGCCAGTCTGACGGAGCTCTGTGCTGCAGCTGAAGTTGTGAATGAGCGTCAAGGCGCTCCCATGCGCTGTAACGCTGGTTTACTTTCATTAGCCTCCTACCAGAATAGGCTTGCTTGGGTATCGCTACCTATTGGGTGTTTATTCGTTTGCCTTCCCTTTCTGAATCTTTGTCTGTTTTTCAGTCGTGGAGGATGATGAAGATGACTTCCCCAACACCAGGACAGATGGAGAGTTTCTGCACAATAACAACGGCAGCAAAGAAAAGCGTGAGTAATGCAGAATTCTATAAGTAATATTCTATAACGTTAAATATTCATGACTCTCAGGCTTAACGTTTGGAAAAGAGCATTATCTATTATTTATTGAGACAGCAAAGACAAAAAACACAATACACATTTTTTTCGATGAAACAACCACAACTGCTTTGAAATATATGTTCTCGTAAGAAGAAGTTGACAAAATATGTAGTAGCACCTTTTAAAACTGTTGTGTTCCTGCAAGTTCTAATATATTCCTATGTTTGCAAGAATTTTCTTTTTTAAATGTGATGCCAATGAATGTAAAATGTGATGTTGGGATGTGACCTGCACTGTCCAGATGTGACCTGCACTGTCCAGATGTGCTGTTTGTCTGAAGTAGCATTTGTTTTATTCCCATGATGCTCCTTTGTGTAGTGTTCCAGGCCTTGAGTCCTAAGGGCATAGACTTTAAGGGTGAGGCCATCACATTCAAAGCCACCACAGCTGGGATCCTGGCCACTCTGTCCCACTGCATCGACCTCATGGTGAAGAGAGAGGACAGCTGGCAGAAGAGACTGGATAAGGTGTGTAGCATTTGGCCTTGGATCGTCTATTTTTCTTTTTCTTTTTCTTTTAAAGCCTGTATTTCCTACATATACTTGTCAGACCATAATCATCTTTTCGTGTGTTTGAATGTGTTTACTTTGTATCTGGCATCACGGGTTGTCTCATTGGCCAAAACATAAACATTAAGCATCAAGATGAATATTTTTGAAGAAGAGAAAACTGGCAGTATTTAAATGTATCATGTTGACCGGTCATTTTATGATTTCATACTGTGTTCTATTAATGACTGTGTGTGTGTGTGTGTGTGTGTAGGAGATGGAGAAGCGCAGAAGAATAGAGGAGGGCTACAAATCAGCTCTGAACGAGTTGAAGATAAAGTCTCACTTTGGAGGTCCAGATTATGAGGTAGAGTTTACATTTTCTTGTATCATGCAGTGGCAAGAGTCTGGGCTGTGTGAGAGCTTTGTAAGTAACATGTTCTCTCATTTGGTCAGGAGGGCCCTAACAGCCTCATCAATGAGGATGAGTTCTTCGATGCAGTGGAAGCTGCTCTCGACAGACAGGACAAAATAGAGGAACAGGTACGCTAAGGACCAGATGCAGTATAGAATACAAGAATGATGATAGGGTTTGCTTTTGTTGCTTAAGTTGTTGATTTAAAATATGCTTGTTTGTGTCCAGTCTCACACTGAGAAGACGAGGATGCAGAGATCCAGCCCCGTCCCCCCCGGAGACGTCTACTCCACCATCGGCACACACAGATTCGCTAACAAGGTAATCAGATACTTCACCAGCTAAAACTGTACACATCGCTTCACTTCCATTTCTGCCATTTCCATTTGTTGTCATCACACACCACTTTCACTTTTAAATCACATCCTTTTTTTCTCTCTTCCACTTCCTCATTTATTTGATCTATCATCCTCTTGGCTCTTATCCTCCCTGTAGACTCATAGTCAGTCCACCCCCGCTCTCATAGTCAGCGTCCCTCACGAGGTCCACCGACTCAGCGCAGAGGTAACTGTCCAGAGGCCTGTACTACGAAGCCGGTTCAACATAACCTGGATATGTTTGAGTTAGCAGGTTGGCCTAATCCAAAACATACGCGCTCTCGCTAAACGGTCCTACGGCGCTGGTTATCAAGTGGATCGCTCAAGCCAGCCGTGCCCTATCTAGTTAGGTGCGCGTTCACATGAAAGGGGTGGTATCTGGAGCATTCGACCAATCACAAACATGGAGAAGCATACTGACAGCGCAGCGTCATACTTCCTGAATGAAAAGTCAACTTTAATATTAGACAAATATGAAGAAGTTAAACTTTAAACATCCATGACTTAAACACTTTATCCAGGATCAAAGCCACAGAGCTGCACCTGCAAGGTGAATACAGCTGGTAACAGAACAAGTGTTTGAATGCGTACATTAACAGGTTTATTAATTACATTTGTCTCGAGTGTTTCGTCAACTTAATGTGTTGCTTAAAATAATACTTCTGCATACAGTATGTGACACTGACTGTTGCACGGCCAGATACGGCTCAGATAAGGAGATGTATGATACATTATGATGTGATATGAATGATAATGGGACACATCGACGTCTGCACTCAGTGTACTTATGTTGTGGCAGATATTTAAGTAAGCTTTCTTAACGCTAATGTTATAATAGTCAGATTGCTCTGAAGATGGAGGTGATATTCTATTAATGTTCACGTTCACACAGTCGGTGATTTTTGCCGGCCGTCTTTCCTGCAACGGCAGTTTTTCTGTATTTCCTTTCTCCTGTAATATGACTTGATCGCTTTAAACTCCGCACACTGAGCTCTGATTGGTCAGCAGGCAGTGCTTTCACTGAGTTGATCTCTTAGCCTGCAACCTAACCTGCTCCGGAGCAGGTTAGCCGCTCAGCATAAGTTACCATGGAGATCTAGCCCGCTAAATAGAGAACCAGCGTCGTAGGACCGGAAACCCCGAGTTTTCCCTGAAGTTAGCCGCTAAGCGAAAATCCGGCTTCGTAGTACAGGCCGTTTCCCCTGTCTAGACTAAACATCATTGCAGGACTGCTTAAACCCCAGTAACACAGCAGCATGAGATATGAATTCCCATTTATATATGCCCTAAATAATAACTTTGAATGTTAAAAACAATGTGCCACCAGGTCTGATGTGTGACAGCAAAGTGAAATAAAGTCCTGCCTGGTACATTGAAGCTTTGTGTCCCCCAGTGCATGTTGGTCCGTCTACAAAAACGTGGACGTATTTCATTACTGCTTTACGTTGTCTAGCATTGTTTATGCCAATTCCCATGGTTCAAGTTTTCACTCGCATCCTCCTTCTGCCCCTGTCCCTGTGTTATAGGTGGAGGAGATGGTGCAGAATCACATGACCTACTCCCTGCAGGATGTTGGTGGAGACGCCAACTGGCAGCTGGTTGTAGAAGAGGGAGAAATGAAGGTATGATGCATGACTGTAAGCTCATGCACTTATCCTACTCATTGGATGAAGACTGCATTTAGTTGTAATCTGTGCAATGACAATATAGTTGAATGAAATGTAATTTAGATCCCATAGTAGATCATATTAATCCATTATTTTGCTAAATTAATACAATATTGTTTCAAGTAAGTTTAATGATTATTCGGCCGCACACTAATCAAAGCATATAACATGTATACGCATGTTGAAATGTGTCTTTAATGACATTTTGTGTGTTCAGGTGTACAGGAGAGAGGTGGAAGAGAACGGGATAGTGCTGGACCCGCTGAAGGCCACACACTCGGTGAAGGGGGTGACTGGACACGAGGTCTGCCACTACTTCTGGGACACGGCCTACCGCAACGACTGGGAGAGTAAGTCCTCTCTCTAGCAATCTGAACTGCTTTAAAACGTTTTCTTACCTTTCTTTACTAAACTGAAACATCCCTACTTTCTCTCCCTCTGCAGCCACCATTGAAAACTTCAATGTTGTGGAGAATCTGTCAGAAAACGCAGCAATTGTTTATCAAACGCACAAGGTGAGGGCTACGATATCTCAACAGTGGAAAGGAAGATTGTTTTATATGATCTCTTGCATCTGAATAATAAAAATGTGTGTTGCAGCGTGTGTGGCCGGCCTCTCAGAGGGACGTGCTGTACCTGTCCGCCATGAGGAAGATCATGGCCAACAATGAGAACGACCCCGACACCTGGCTGGTCTGCAACTTCTCTGTGGATCACGACGATGCTCAGGTGAGCCATAAACCAATCGGATACAGTTTAGGATCCTGACACCATGCAAGGATATTTATTGAAATTCTAAATGACAATCATGTTTTAATTCTCTACCTTGTTGTCCCACAGCCCTCCAACAAATGTGTCCGTGCCAAAATCAACATCGGCATGATCTGCCAGACCCTGGTCAGCCCACCAGAGGGAGATAAAGAGATCAGCAGAGACAACATCATGTGCAAAATCACTTACGTTGCCAATGGTGTGTTTTCTATTGTCTAGCAAGTATTTTGGCTTCAGTTGAGGTTAATGATCATCTGACTTTAGCTCTTGAAAACCTCTTTAAAGTGTGGAATGTACCAGTCTTAAATATCTTCTCCTAGTTCTGTTTTTATTTTGTTACCATCCACCCGAGTGACTGTATTTTGATAAAACATTTTATATGCGATGTTGACATTGTAAGGGAAAACTCTAAGAAGCCATTTTGACTTATTATTATGATAAACCTTGCTCCACTGTTAAACCTCTCGTGTGTGTGTGTGTGTGTGTGTGTGTGTGTGCAGTGAACCCCGGAGGCTGGGCCCCTGCCTCTGTGCTCCGGGCCGTGGCTAAGAGGGAGTACCCCAAATTCCTCAAGCGCTTCACCTCCTACGTCCAGGAGAAGACTGCTGGCAAACCCATCTTATTCTGAGGCGCACAGGTAACACTCAGGAGTACTCATCCACTTTATTTACTCACCTGTCACATCTCAATCTCCGTTTATGCATACCTTGCAAAATGATAAGACACTTCTTTATCTTTCCAGTGTTGAGACAAAGGACAGAAACGCGTATGAGGCTTTGAGGATCCAGGTTCTTCAGACTGACTGCTGCTCTGCTGCTACCCAACACGTTTTGTAAAGTGGTTTTCTCCCTCAGTTTTTAGCTACAAGTTAGTTCCTATAGGGGGAGGAAGGGTCACAATGCTGCCCTCTGGTGGCTGCATTCAAACATCTGCGAGACATTCATATTAAACAATATTCGTGAGGCAACTGAATCCTCGCTGTGATATCATAAGTCATTACTACTTGTGTCTCCCCTTCAAAACACTTGATGGCTGTTATTCAGAATAGATCATTAAAGAGTCCTGTGATGAATGCGCCCAACAGGGGGCCCCGCCTCCCCATTGAAGTTTTTTTATGCAGCGGCTGATGCCATCGTTCATGCGCCTGTAGAAAAATGATTTGTCGTGTTTCTTACAGATATATTAATATATAAATGTATGTATGTTCTATAAGAAGTTTATAAAAAGAAACAGACAGATCTTTGCTAATAGAAGGAAATATTTTATTGCAATTTATAGCTCCTATTTTTTGTTGATTTATTTCATAAGTCATTCCCCAGCTTTCTTTTTAAGCGTCTAACTTTTGCTAGTAAAACTTCACTGATTGATTAAGTCCAGAGGGCTGTCATCTTCCCATGAGCCCTATGATATAAGACTTGACCTCTTCGACCCCGTCCCTCTCATGAAAACACCCCCTAGTGGTGCTGACGGAGGGACGAGGCGTCAGGAGTTTGTCATTTATTTAATGTAAAAAACAGTTGATGTACATTGTTTGTGCGGCTTTATATTTGTGTTATTGTACAATGATGTAGTGTCATAGCACCTATTTTGAATGTTTATTAAGTTGTAAATAGACAACATTTCTCTGAAGGTCACATCGTTGTTGAGCCCAGATGTCTTGGTGTAAAAGGAGAATCTAGCTTCAGATGGACAAAGGAGAATCGGTAGTGAAGTGCCTCGTGGCCGAGTTCCCCTTATAGTCATCTCCTCAAGGAGTCCATTTAAATGTACTGAATGAAATAGAGCACACTTAATTTGGGTTTCCCACCGAGGGCTTGCAGGATATTTGTACAAGTTGTAGTATTACTTGAGATACATTTCAAATGTAAGTTCCGTATCAGCGCCTCCACATTTCGGGTGTGTCACAACATTTGCTACTGAAGAAAATACTGAAATCATCAAGTTAGGTTTTGGTGTAAAAATGTAGACAAAGGTGGAGGTCCAGAGTCCAGTTCAGTAAGGATCTACGCTTGTGAGACCTTCCGTGTTAAATAAAAGATATATATTGGAATGGTGTACTTATCATTCCTTATTTGACGTTGAGTTGACTGACACTGATATGGAAATATCACACTTTTAAGAGGAAGTTGGTTTTCACTTAGTTATTTGCCATGTAAAACATTTCAAAGTAAAGCAGCGGTAGCTCGACCTGAATATATGTTCGTACTATTCTCCACCAGTAGACAGCACAATGTTTGTTTTTGGGTTCATTCGATATTTGTTGCTATTTTTTTCCGTCTCTTCTTGAGCGTTTGGTTTTGGAGCTTCTAGCAGTGATGTGGGTGAGAGCGAGCCGTATGATACTCAGCCTCCGGGCCGAAGAAAGGCTAAAGCGCTTTCACCTTAACATTTCTAAATCAAAATGAATGTTATTAGGAATATGTTTTTGTAAATTTGTTCATACTAATGCTGTGGGATCAACTTACAAATGTACTGTGACAGCGTTGCACTTCTGCCCTGTTGAAAAAGTGAAATAAATAAGTTCATCCTCCATTTCTTATTTGGAGTCATTTGTTCATGTAATGAGAAACAGAGGCATTGAGACTTTTTTATTAAGTAGAAATTAATGTATGAATATCATTTGATGTTTTGACTCACTACAACTTTTTTTCAACATAAGTGTGTAGTCTTTATTTGTTGTTAGTGGTATAAAGTACCTATACCGTTTTAGCAGAGACATTAAGAAGAAACTTGATATAAATCATTTATTAAATTAAAAAAATAGCTTAGAATATTCCATCTAGAACATGCTCTGGCTTCTCCCAGACAAACTGTAAGGCCACGTTTGCACTTGCTTTCCAAACAGGACAAAACCAGGAGCTGCAGTCACTGTCAGTATCACCTTCTGTACGTAATAGTATACCATTTAAATGAGTTAATATGGCTTTAATCTTTCCCGTCATCCTTTTCGTCGTAACACAAAGAAACAATGCCTGTATCATTTTTCCACTTTGACGAAAAACCACGTTAGCATTATCTTTTTCCTCTCCATTTTCGTTCCACAGAATACACAGCAGCACCTGAATCCGTAAGGGTTGTGCAAGAGAACACTGCTTTAGTAACACATACATTCAGGGGAACAGATGTCACCTACAGCGGTAATGGCATCATCTCACGCAAACCTTTGGCTAGTGCAAAGACCAAAACATGGTATAGCAGTTTGAAGATCTCACATTCTGCATTTCAAATAAATAAAAGAATCAAGGTGCAAGTTTTGTCATTGTATGAATGAATTTGACCTTAAGACTCAAGAGGCACAGAAAGCGTTCAATAAATTGGGCAGCAATTCAAAGCCATTCAATAATTCACAATTGTCTTAAAGCTCAGTAACAACACACACTCTGCAATGCTCAGACACATGGCACAAATAAATAACCTCAACATAATACCTGAAAAAGTCTTTATGCCACACGCAAAGCAAGCACACGTTGGCTGTGGGGTTAGCATGTTTGCTGTATCAGGTTATCAGTCTTTAGGTCCACTCCTTTCAGAGTCACGTCATTAGGAGACAATTCTATCCTCTCATTTTTCACCGTGAAGCTTCCCTCTGTTGGCTGGAGCGCTCCTTCAATACGACTCTAAAGAGGGACCCTCTGAATTCTTTGTCACGCAGCTTTCTGATTCTGATGAAGGCGTTTCTGACCGGTTTGTTTTACATCTGGGAGCAGAAAAATAGGAAGGCTTCAGAAATCATGAAGAAAATGAAGATGGTTACAAACTTTAAAGACGACTAATGAAGTATCTGACCTGTTGTGGGCCATGTGGCTCTTGACGAGGTGTCCAGCAGCGAGAGCGGCCATCAGAGACAGCTCCCCGGCCAGGACCGTGGCACAGACCACGCGGGCCAGCTGACGGGCGTTATCCCCGGGCCGGCTGGAGCTGGTCCCCTGGACACCGAGCATCTACAGAGAGACGGACACAGATATTTAGGGAAGGTCAGATCAGACAAATATCAGAGAACTGTTTACCATGGTCATTAGAATCTATGCCTATGTCACATTTAATAAAGCTCTAATGATTAATACAACTGTTACTACACTGTAGAACCACCCTCTCTCTGTAATTACAACCCTAATATCCACAATCATACTAAAAAATATGACATGTAGTTTCCGGCATACTATAGGATTACTTATATACAATACACATGTTAAAATGTTATTTTTGGGGATTTTTTTGACACTTGTTTTTTTCAAATTTTTCTTCATGCCATTTTGCTTTTTTTTCAACACTATAATTTTGATTTTCCAACATAAAACATTTGAGTGTCTTTCCTTCAGATATGTTGAACATACTATACCTTTTCTTGGAGAAAATTTATATTTATATTTCCTGTTAAAAGGGAACATTACCTGGAGGCAGGCCTGCTGGGGGGCCAGGTTGGTGCCCCCCCCTACAGTGCCCAGCTCTATGGAGGGCATGGTGCAGCTGATGTACAGGTCCTCCCTCTCCGGGCCGGCCCCCTCCATCTGGGTGATGCAGTTGGAGCTCCCCACGGTCTGAGCCGGGTCCTGGAACCGGCAACGCAAACATTTCACTCGCCGCACAGATTCATGTGGTGGGCTACGCAGATGCCCAACACTTATTATTTATTCTTTATTTGCAACCAAATATATTGCAATGTAATCATTTTAGGGTTCATTTGAATGATCAGCACTCCTAATTCCTCATATAATGTATTTATTTATATAAGTATCTCTTAATAGGGATGTTTAGATCAGATGACTAGTGTCCAATTATAATGTTATATGCGTCATTTAACCATTCTAATATACTACAAAAAATATAATCTTTATTCTGAACCATCAATACTGGTTTACCACATTTTGTGTGAGATGAATCCAAGTAATTAAAACTTGTTGGGGGGTCCATTACCTGTCCACAGGCGATGTAGATGGCAGCTACGATGTTGGCAGCATGAGCATTGAAGCCCCCGATGCTGCCCGCCATGGCCGAGCCCACTAGGTTCTTGTTGATGTTCAGCTCCACCAGAGAGGCTGTGCTGGTTTTCAACACCTGCAGACACATGAATGGGCGGTTTTAGTGCCAAATGTATGATCTGTCTAACAGAAAAAAGCAGCACCAATAAGAACATGTTAATAATGAATGAATGAATAAACTGATTTGAGTTGATAGTGGAAATGCCACTGTTACACATCAAAATACAAACAGAAGAGTTTGGTGTTAGTGTTCTTTACCTCCCTGACCACCTTGGCTGGTATGGTGGCGTCACAGACAGCAGACTTTCCCCGACCCAGGATCCAGTTAATGGCAGCAGACTTCTTGTCAGTGCAATAGTTGCCACTGATCGACAGCACATCCACATCTGGATACTGTTGCTGGAGTATTTGCAGAGCCTGCTCCGTCCCCTGGGAAAATACACACACTTTTATTTCTATTTACATCCCTGGAGATACAAAACAAACAGTGCTCTGTGGTGCTGCTTCTCATTTGCATTGACTGCTATACAAGTGTGGATGGTACCTTTGAGAGCATGTTCATGCCCATGGCGTCTCCGGTCTGAGACTGGAAGCGAATGTATAAGTTTCTCCCTGCTAAGCTCACCAGAAGCTTCTCCAGACGAGCAAACCTATCGAGAGCAAATGTTAACATATGATCTGTATGTCCTCAAATACAACAACATTTCATGGCTGTGACTTCATGAAGCGGAAAACTTTTCTGTCTGTGTTTGCACTGACCTGCTGGTCTGGTCGAACGCCTCTTTGATCAGGGCGAACCCATCCGGGGTCTCCAGCCACACTTTGACCTCTGCGGCGCGGCATGCTGAGGGCAGCCTCACCACAGGAGCCCGGGTCATACTGTCAGCCAGGATGCTGCTACGGCAACCCCCGCTCAGCTGTGGGGACGGACACACACACACACACACACACACACCACACACACACACACACACACACACACACACACACACACACACACACACACACACACACACACACACACACACACACACACACACACACACACACACACACACACACACACACACACACACACACACACACACACACACACACACACACACACACACACACACACACACACACACACACACACACACACACACACACACACACACACACACACCACACACACACACAAAGCGTCATAAACCTGACAGCTGGTTTGGGTTTTTCAGTTTTGGATCTGAAACTCAGGAAGTCAGAATACCTCACTCTCTTTCTCTCACTCTCCCTGTCTGAATGTCTTTGTGTTTTCATTTCTTCTAAGGAATGTATTAAAGAAAAATAACATTTACGTCAGCCATAGATTTGGTGGATTTAAGGATTCCTGTTGACCCACTGAGAGGTCTGGACTGGACGATGCCCAGAGAGCAATACAATGTGCCAAAGAGAAGCCACACAAGCCTGGAGCTTTGCCACTGACTTCACTTTGGACCTAATCTCCCACAGCCTGTATCCTGCCTCCTCCTCTGAGCGGGAATGCTCTCATGTTAGTTTAGACCCGCCCAGACGCAGCATAACATATCCTCCAAAGTGGACACCATGTCCAGCTGCACTCTTTCATGAAATAATAAAAAAGTGGCTATAATGAATATTTCTATCCAAACAGGTTGTTCAGGGTGATGAATTCAGATCTTATCAGCCAGCCATGCAGTTTCCCTCTGCTCTACGGAGGTCTAATGTTTTGGTTTTTTATTGTTTTGGTTTACTCCCACAGCTCCCATAGCGTTGTTTATGGCTATCTAAGGCTTTAAGAAAAAACTCAGATAAACACAGTACACTTCCTGCCCAGCTTCAAACTCCTGAAAACAGTTTAGCTACCAGCTGGTAAAATATAGGCGAGTCGAGGTAAGTTTTTATATGGCATATTTCAACAAAAAAGCAACTCAAAGTGCTTTGTTAAAACAATCATTAAGACCTAGTGCATAAGAAACACATTATTATTACATTTAAAGAGAAATAATGGAATATTTAGCAGCTGTAAAGTATAATATCTTTCTCGGATGAGTCCAACAGCAGAGCTAAAACATTTATATTTGTTAGATGGACACAAATATGTCTCTAAATAAATGATTTTGCTCAATAAGTGCTTGATATGTAAATAAGAAGATTGATAACAGTTTGTGTACATGAATCTGTTATCTCATGAAGCTACAGCAAGCACTTAGTTTGCTTAACTTAGTTTAGCATTAAGACTGACAACAGCTAACCGGTCTATACAACAACATCTATACCAGGACCTTCAAAGGTCACTAATCTGCACACAAAGAAGAGAATAACAACAGCAAGTTACTGGTTATGGGACTTATATACAGTATGTCAGACTATTTCCTGCAGTCAAAGGCTTGGATCGGTGGCTTAATCGTGTCTTGACGTATAGGCCTTGCAAACTCTTGGTGATGACAGGACGACAGGAAGGATATAGCGTGCTAATCAGTGTTCTTTAGAGGTGCTGGTATATGTTTTCTATTTTTGGGCTTGAAAGGCTGACAGTTCCTCCATATTTACAGTCTGTATGAAAAGTTAAGTTAATCAGCTCTTGGCCCCGAGCTTCAGATATAACGGACACAAAAATGGTAACCATCTCCTCATCTCTTAGTAAGTGAATAAGCTCATGTCCAAAACTGGCAAACTAAACTCCATATAAACAAGCATTCAAAGAAAACGTATAGACAAGCATAAAATAATCTGATATCTCAATTGGAGTTAACTGTGCCGTCTGTGCTTTACAGAAGCTGTTTGAAAACATGAGCACAGATCATTGTGACAAATATTTTTGTGAGGAAATGGGTTTAGTCTGTCTGTCTGTGAGCTCAGATATCAAGTCCCGGTGGATACAAAGCTCAGGATGAGTGAGTCAGACCAAACACACACACACCACACACACACACACACACACACACACACACACACACACACACACACACACACACACACACACACACACACAACACCACACACACAGCACACAACACACACACACACACACAACACACACACACACACACAACACAAGCACACACACACACACACACACACACCACACACACACACACACACACACACACACACACACACACACACACACACACACAACACACACACACACACACACCCACACACCACACACACACACATCAACACACACACACACACACACACACACACACACACACACACACACACACACACACACACCACACACACACACACACACACAACCACACACACAACACACACACACACACACACACACACCACACACACACACACACACACACACACACACACACACACACACACACACACACACACACACACACACACACACACACACGTCATAAACCTGACAGCTGGTTTGGGTTTTTCAGTTTTGGATCTGAAACTCAGAAAGTCAGAATACCTCACTCTCTTTCTCTCACTCTCCCTGTCTGAATGTCTTTGTGTTTTCATTTCTTCTAAGGAATGTATTAAAGAAAAATAACATTTACGTCAGCCATAGATTTGGTGGATTTAAGGATTCCTGTTGACCCACTGAGAGGTCTGGACTGGACGATGCCCAGAGAGCAATACAATGTGCCAAAGAGAAGCCACACAAGCCTGGAGCTTTGCCACTGACTTCACTTTGGACCTAATCTCCCACAGCCTGTATCCTGCCTCCTCCTCTGAGCGGGAATGCTCTCATGTTAGTTTAGACCCGCCCAGACGCAGCATAACATATCCTCCAAAGTGGACACCATGTCCAGCTGCACTCTTTCATGAAATAATAAAAAAGTGGCTATAATGAATATTTCTATCCAAACAGGTTGTTCAGGGTGATGAATTCAGATCTTATCAGCCAGCCATGCAGTTTCCCTCTGCTCTACGGAGGTCTAATGTTTTGGTTTTTTATTGTTTTGGTTTACTCCCACAGCTCCCATAGCGTTGTTTATGGCTATCTAAGGCTTTAAGAAAAAACTCAGATAAACACAGTACACTTCCTGCCCAGCTTCAAACTCCTGAAAACAGTTTAGCTACCAGCTGGTAAAATATAGGCGAGTCGAGGTAAGTTTTTATATGGCATATTTCAACAAAAAAGCAACTCAAAGTGCTTTGTTAAAACAATCATTAAGACCTAGTGCATAAGAAACACATTATTATTACATTTAAAGAGAAATAATGGAATATTTAGCAGCTGTAAAGTATAATATCTTTCTCGGATGAGTCCAACAGCAGAGCTAAAACATTTATATTTGTTAGATGGACACAAATATGTCTCTAAATAAATGATTTTGCTCAATAAGTGCTTGATATGTAAATAAGAAGATTGATAACAGTTTGTGTACATGAATCTGTTATCTCATGAAGCTACAGCAAGCACTTAGTTTGCTTAACTTAGTTTAGCATTAAGACTGACAACAGCTAACCGGTCTATACAACAACATCTATACCAGGACCTTCAAAGGTCACTAATCTGCACACAAAGAAGAGAATAACAACAGCAAGTTACTGGTTATGGGACTTATATACAGTATGTCAGACTATTTCCTGCAGTCAAAGGCTTGGATCGGTGGCTTAATCGTGTCTTGACGTATAGGCCTTGCAAACTCTTGGTGATGACAGGACGACAGGAAGGATATAGCGTGCTAATCAGTGTTCTTTAGAGGTGCTGGTATATGTTTTCTATTTTTGGGCTTGAAAGGCTGACAGTTCCTCCATATTTACAGTCTGTATGAAAAGTTAAGTTAATCAGCTCTTGGCCCCGAGCTTCAGATATAACGGACACAAAAATGGTAACCATCTCCTCATCTCTTAGTAAGTGAATAAGCTCATGTCCAAAACTGGCAAACTAAACTCCATATAAACAAGCATTCAAAGAAAACGTATAGACAAGCATAAAATAATCTGATATCTCAATTGGAGTTAACTGTGCCGTCTGTGCTTTACAGAAGCTGTTTGAAAACATGAGCACAGATCATTGTGACAAATATTTTTGTGAGGAAATGGGTTTAGTCTGTCTGTCTGTGAGCTCAGATATCAAGTCCCGGTGGATACAAAGCTCAGGATGAGTGAGTCAGACCAATCTCACACACACACACCTCGATGTTCTTAACTTACAGAAAGCGCCCTGCATCCTCTGTTAGTGCTGGCCACCAGACAGCCCTCTGTGGTCGCCATGGGAATGTAAAACTGCTTCTCGTCCAAAAGAAGAGGACCAGCCACTCCCACTGGCACCGGCATGTAGCCAATGACATTCTCACAGCAGGTGCCCACCACCTGCAGGGCAACAACAAGGACTTTATAGAAGCTGCAATATTTACAGAAACATATCGTTAATGAAAACCATCAGAAAAAGAATTAGGTTTATACATACATTGCTCTGGTGTATAATGGAGCATACATAAACACCGTAGGAGGTATTCAATTGTAAAGAAAAAGGAGCAAATAAATAAGTGAATGAAAAAGATCTACATGAAATATAAATATATAACTTTATATAAAGTTTATAAAACAATTAGAATATTTGTAATTTTGTAAAATGAAATATCTATATATCATAATTTAAAATGGATCAAAATGAATGTGCTTGTAGTTAATACCAAATAGGTCCCATAAAAAGTGAAAGATTTGCATGTGGCCAATACCTTAGAATAGTCGTAGTCCTTATAAGGCAGAGAAGTCAAAGCAGAGAGAACAGGCAGTTTGGATGAAAGCATTTCCCTCCTGATGGCCACGCCCCTCTCTGGAGTCTCCAGAACAGATTCCAGTTTATAGTTCAGGATGTTTCGAGAGGTCACCAGGTTCATCACCTCTTCATCGCTCAGAAAACGGGCACCCTTCTGGAAAGCAACATGGGCAATGTAGTGACTTGTTAAACCTTCAGACAAACACAGAACTGAAGATAGGATTTCCATCAGCTTACCTGTGGATCTGAGAGGATACTCATACATTCGTCCAGCGTCCGGGCCTCTGAATTACAGCTGCTTTGAGGAACACAAGGTGTCGGAGCAGGAGACTCCCCAAAGCATGAAACGCAGGGGACGTTCTCCACTGAGAGAAAAAGCAATGTTAAGCAACAATGCAGTTACATCACAGATTTTGTTTTTCATCTGCAGGTTAAGACAGGATAGCGCTATAAGTCTCACCTTTCTCCCTGAACACTGTGTTAGCGTCTGACACGGCTGTCAAGGCAGGGTTGGTTGCTAAGGTACCGTTCATGGTCGTCTGAGGTTTTGTGCTTGGGTAGTCCCTCCTGCAGCAGTCCTCTGTCACCCTGGGTTTCTGGGTCGGAGGACAGGTGATACTTGGACTCATGAGGGACAGGGAACACTCGGTCTCTGCTTGCTCAAAGAAAACATACTTCACAGCCAGGAGCAGGGCGAGGCCGAGAGTTATCACCTGCTCCAGGTCCATACTGGTCGGAGGGGGACAGAGACAAAGTCATGCATCAGTAGGTCAGAGGACGGCAGTAAATACCAGGCAAATGTGTTCATGGAAAGGGCAGGGCTCGACATTATAATTGGCCCGCTGGCCCGGGAGCACTATTTAGACACCCCGGGCCAGCATAACGTACTTTCCACTTGCCCGCTCGGGCCACTAAAAATATTGTTTAAAAAAAAATGTTTCCTGTGGTATTGGTATTTTGACTAGCAATTTAGTTAAATTGTTTCGTTTATTAACGCTACAACATAGCGTTTCGTGAGTCGCTTGTCGTTGTTGGGTGAAAAGCAAACAGCTGTTTGCTGCGGAGCGCAGCGCGAGCAGGCTCCCGTGAGCGCGCTCCTTCACTACAGACTATCGCGCCACCTAACCATTCGCCAAAATGTTTTTTATACCAGCGGTAACCGGCCAAGCGCCGAGCAAAAAACTATCTTCAAATAAAAGAAAGTCACCGGAGGAGTTAAAGGAGAGTGACATGAGAAGAAGAGGGAGAGAAAGTTTCAGCTTGATCGATGGAGTTGGCTTCTAGTGGTGCAGTGACGCGTCCTAAACCCCTTTTATAATCTATCGATTAGATTTATGATTAGAAAATTATAAAAGTAGGGTAGACATGTGGAGATTATCCGGCAGAACAAAACGTGCATTTATCAAACAGGTTTGTTTTCCACAGACCTTATTTCCAGCTATTTTCCAAAACCCTTGTGGAGGGAACCAGCAGCTTACTTCCTGGTTTTAGGACGCGTCACTGGCTGCACCTCTCAATACGATGTCAATATAAACAAGGTCTTCTGTCGGCTCTGTACATTAATGCCGACCTATGCTGACAAGTAAGTGAAGAGTAGACAATATAAATGTATTGGCTTTAGGGAAATGTCCCAGCAGTTTAGGAGAATGAAGGATCTAATCTATAGCCATTACATGTCTAACTCCTAATGACAGGAAGGCAGAAAGTGCATTATACAAATAATAATACTCATAATAATAGCAGACATTTTTTAACAATGACCACAATATCATTATTTTAATAAACCAAATATGAACAAATGAGGAAGAACTGATTGTTCAAATGTTGTAGTACAAGTAGTAATGTATAAATTACTATTGCAACAAATGTGTTAATTTTCTTCATTATTTGTCGATATTTTTTTTTTGGACGAATGCTTCGGGCCAGTGGTTACACTGGTGGGGCCAGTGACAATACAAGTCCACCGGCCCGGAGGGCCAGTGGCTTTTTACCCTTAATGTCTACCCCTGAAGGGTCATTTGTTTTTTATGGGTGCTCTTACCTGTTGAGCTTAGGAGGCCATAATGTGTCACCAGAGTCCAGTCTGGTTGCTATGGGTCCCTCCAGAGAGCTGTTCTGACCTGGATGCTCAGCTGCTAGCCGAGTATGAGCATGAACCAAAGCCAGGCTCAGAGACTGGGAAGGATATTGTAAAAAAACGTGATGATTGAAACTGATTTTTAAATAACTGTACAGTTTACTTTTACAGGGTTCATACACTTTTTCACCAATGATTTTCAATGACCTTTACCTAGTTTTCCATGACCAAAAAAAGATGACCACTGAAAATGGTTTATTTTAACATGGTCTGCATATGAAACATGTTGTGCCTATCTAAAACAAATCAAATAGTAGGCTTACTAGCTTCTACACGCTAAAGCAACTGTAGTCAGGGAGGCAAAGTCATCAGGTATGAAAAAGGTGACAAGGATCCGATATATCCAAAATATATAAAAGCATTTATTTTAATTGTGTAGCAGTCAGTATATAATTTTGGCAGCATTGTTGAGCATTTTGAAAATGTATTTGCATGCCTCTGTGCAAGGCTTAGTCTTTCTATCTGTAGCCACTGGTGTAAAGTAACTAAGTTCATAAACTCAACAAGTACTATACGTGGGTACAATTTTGAGATACTTGTACTTTATTTAAGTATTTCAATGTTTTGCTATTGTGTACTTCTACTCCACTACAGTTCAGAGGTACATGGTGTACTTCTCCTCCACTACATGTATTTAATACCTTCAGTTACTTCACAGATGTGGATGAATGATGTGAAATATAATCAAGTCTTAAATCAGACTTTAGTTGCACCTGGAGTAAATCCACAAGCTACCCTGCAGTATACAAAGTACTTCAAACTAGCTGCACCTTCACCAGCTTTGAGAACACTTTCATGATCAATCATTATAAAACATATCATATATATTATTCTGAAATGGACCAATCTGCACAATGACTACTTTCACTGTCGCTACTTTCACTATATTTTGATGATAATACTTTTCTACTTTTACTTGAGGAACATTTTGAATGCAGGACTTTTACTGTGATAGAGTATAGTATTCCTCTGGTACTTCTACTTTTACTCAAATACAAGATCTGAGTACTTCTACTTTTATTGAGTACAAGATCTGAGTACTTCTACTTTTACTCTAGCACAAGATCCATGTTTATAGGCTATGAAAAAAACTATTAGAAAACGAAGGCTAAAGCTAACGTTAGCAGATAGGGACAATGTATGCTAGCTAGCTCAACGATTCCTTAAATAATATTGCCGCTCTGCTCTGAACACCTGAACGGCCCGTTCTAACAGCTGTTCACCAGCGGTGCAGTCTGTGCCACAGTGACTCCGCACAGTTAACGAACTCACCGTAGCTAATGTAGCTGACCCTCATCCCGGAGCAGTAGAGTTCAGCCGACAGGCAGGAAGACTCGAGCACGCAGCTCACGCTTCATATATTAAAAAATAACACCATGCGTGTCATGATGGCACATAACAGCTCGCGACCGCAGATTATTTCGGCGATTAGATAAAAAGTAAATTATATTTGATGCAACTTACAAGTTACATTTCCATGACTTTTCCAAAAACTTTGGGTAAAATATTGTTTTCCATAACTTTTCCAGGGCCTGGAATTTGCATTTTGAATTTCCATGACTTTTCCAGGTTTTCAATGACCGTACAAACCCTGCTTTTAAACTACCGAGTCTCACCATGATGATTTTGACCTTTTGTGTCACAGGATTGGGCTTGTTGTCCTCTTCTTCAGCCAGCACAGAAGCAAAGTGGCTCAGTTGCCAGATCGGACGTCCCTCACGACTTTCCCTGGACAGCTACACAGACAAACATACAGCATGAGCTCGATCGAAATCTACTGTGACATGCATTTGCAACTGATTTCAGACAAAGATTTCGCCCACATTTTACAATTAATCCTTACCTCCAAGACCAGGGAGACACACGCAGGGAAGAAGGTCATGAAGACAAAGTAATTGGCCAGGACAGACATACAGCCAAAACAACACATTGTCTCTAATTGAGGCACACCTGGAAAACAATAGAAAATAGTTAATACACCATCATCACAGAGTATCAAAATGAAACATAGCTGGTGCTGTTTTGGAGGAACAAAAATATTTGTCCTTACCTGACATGGTGCCAATCCCAATGACCAGACACTCTACCAGAGCATCCAGGGTGAAGGTGGGGCCCAGGATGGCCATGCCCTGAGAGATGTTCTCCCTAACCTCCTCCTATACACAAGACACAGGGCCATAGCACCTGTCAGATACCTCATCTATATTCTGGCTATGAATCAACAGATTTCAGTTACAGTTCACACATTCACAGAAACAAGGTGCGTGACAATACCTGAGAGTTTGAGCTGAGGGCAAATTTGGCCAATGTGCAGGCTTTGGACAGGTCAATGAGCAGGAGGAAGAACGGCAAGGCTTCACTGCAGGGGAAAGGGATACATGTCAATCAGGGAATTACATTGTTTCACGGCAGCACGTCTTCATTGTTAAAAACCAAGTTCTGTTGGACACTGCCGTAAATTGAAATGACTAGCAAACTTAAGTTAATTATGTGTGCTGTGCAATAAGTATGTTGGCCCATTTCAAACTTACTTAAGACCTGTCAGCTCTTTCCCAAAGAAGTGGATGACCACCGTACTGAAAATAAAGCTGGAGAACACTGTGAACAACCCTGCAATGCCTGTAGGAAGAAATATGATAACAGTTAAAAAGATATACTGTATGGCATTGTAAATATGGAAATGATATGAAGCATAAAGTGTAATGCTGAACAAGCTACAGCATCCTATCATACTGACCCAGTATATATTTGGAGCCTAGTTGTCGAAGATTCTTCAACTGGAAATAGATATAAACGATGGCCATGCAGCGTGTGATAGTTAGGATGATTATGTCACTGCTGTGGATTTCCTGTAAGAAAACAAGCACAGACGTAACTTCTTGTTAGCATATCCTTCTACCTGTTTTAATTTAAAATAAGCTGCCAAACCCACTCCAGCCTCCTGTCAAGCAGACTCACCTCTTCCACTTTCGGGCAGTTATTCCATCTGCATATCTGGCTGCTGGATGACAAGTTGTTCATAGACACGAGGCAGACGGTTAGAGCGATGGTGCCCACTATAACCTCCCATGGATGGGAGGCCACCAGTAGGCCGTGGAGCCTGAACAGCCGGGCCAACATGGTCTCAGGATGCCTTTCTGCTGCCTAAGATCACAGAGTCACATGTATTAAAAAGCATATAGAGGTGGGAAGTACAATTACTCAAGTAGAATTTATGTTAGGTACTTGTACTTTAATTGAGTATGTCCATGTTATGCTGCTTTATACTTCTATTCCACTACATTTATAAAGGGAAGTAATGTAATTTTAGCTACATTTGTTTAGCTAACAGCTGTGAGACCAAAATGTAGCTTCCCCTTGGCTAGCTATCTCAAGTGAAAGAGCGTTTAGTTCAAACTTTGTAGACTAACTTAAGCGTACTGTTTTACAGTTTATAAAGACAGAAATGATCGCGAGAGGTCAAACTAGTAAACATATCTGTGTTTAAGGTGTCAGTTTAAGGTTTTTCATGGTTAGCATTAGCATTAGCAGTTAGCTCTCAGACAGTAGCGTTAGCATTAGCTGTCACACCCGGTCTAACAACATACACATTATACCACCAAGGTGACATTGTCACTCTGTACGTTATTGACTCTTTTAAAGTTGGAGCCCTATAAAACATGTTGAATTATCGTACTTTAAAATGTAAGCTTCACCCGAGTGAGCGAGTCCTTTCCATGATGATAATGCCCCCTCCACAAATCGCTTCGGAGAAACAACCACAACGACGTCAACATGGCGATGCGGAAATCCTGACGTCGTCAACGTCACTCACATCACCTACGTCACACGGCGTGATGACAGATTGTCAGAGGTGGGAAAATTGTACTTAAAAGTAGAACCACCAGAGTGTAGGAATACTCTGTTACAAGTAAAAGTGAAATCAAAATATTAGTCAAGTAAATTGCGAAAGTATTAGCATCAAATATACTTGAAGTACCAAAAGCAAAAATACTCATGATGCCCGTTTCAGAATAATATAGGCTATTACGGTAGGCCTATATGCTTTGATTATAATTATTGATGCATTAAGTGTTATCAAAGCTGGTAAAGGTGCAGCTAGTTTTAATGACTTTGTATACTGCAGGGTAGCTTGTTAATTTACTCCAGGCGTAACTAAAGTCTTATTTAAGAGTTGATAATAGGCTATTTCACATCAGTAATCCACAGTAACTAAAGATATTAAATAAATAAATGGAGTAAAAGTATATTATTTACCTCTGAATTTGAGTGGGGTAGAAGTACAAAGTAGCAAACATTTGAAATACTCAAGTGAAGTACAATTCTCTATAAATTGTACTGAAATACATACTTGAGTAAAATGTACTTAGTTACTTTACACCACTGCAGACTGTAGTTAGCGCTACAGGTTGTTAGATGTGTAAAACATGAATGAAAACTAAAATGGTCAGCACGAGCTTCAAGAAGGCAAGTGAAGCACCCAGTGGTTAGGCCTAGAGTCTGTCTGGATGAGAAATTATCAATATTACACTTGTTTGGACTGAAACATGTAATTTTACAGTTCCCATCTTTATGCTTATCATGCAAATGTTCCTACAACAAAGAGTGAAAGGAGCTGCTGTAAAACTCCTTGCCTTGTTTTGTGTGGATCATATAGTTGGGCTTTGGTGCATGTTTGAGATGGTGGTTTGAAGAGAAATACCTTTGATTATAGGCTGACTATTACACGCCTTATCAGTAAGGCCCACATACTTGGTAGGGTGTTGCAGTTGGCAATGGCCCATTTCAGAACTATGTGCTCCAAGTATCAATAGTTAAATTATGCGTTATGCAGAATGGATCTTTTCACAGTATTATATTAGTATTATTATTATTATCATTATTTGATCCTGTTTTTACCCATGTAAGAGTATTTAAGTTTGTCAATGTGGACCAAATGTAGATATGTGAAACACTGTGATGATGTACAGCACTTCAATATATCATGACAGCTTATTTTTATATGTAAGAAACTATAACTGTGAGTGTTAAAAGACAAAAACAAAATAAAAAAATAGAAAATGTGCCGCTGAAATGTAATGGAGTAGAAGTATATAGTAGCAATACATGTAAATACTCAATGTAAGTACAAATATATCAAAACAGTACTTAGATACAATGTACTTACTTTCCACCAATCAGAATCAGAATAGCTTTATTAGTCCAACAGAGGGGAAATGTACGTAGTTACAGCGTATCGTTACATATGTTATATGTTACATGCATTAAAAAGTATTAAGTTATGATATAATAAAAAATATAATAAAAAATATACATCCGGCCTGTATGTATTGTACATACATACAACACACATCCTGTAACAGTTTTAGGATTTAGCAGCCAGGTATATATAGCACAGTTTTAACGGCATATTTTGCACATATAGTTGGTTGGTATTTAACAGCAAGGGGTGTTATAGTCTGTGTTGTGGTGTGTGGGGGGGGGGGGGGGGGGGTTAGGGTTAGAGGGTTCTACTAGGTGCTGTGCTGGTTGTATAGTCTGACTACTGCAGGAAGAAACTACCTGCGGTATCTCAGTAGTAGATTCACTATCCAGAGATCTAATAAAAATAAAAGAGCAAGAAGTTTATTACTGAACATGTATTGATTCTGTCAATGTGCAATTACATGAGGTGCATCACATCAGTTTATTTTCAAAAGTCTATCTATCCATCTTATTGAACATCATAGCTACCCTATCTGCAGAGTCCATTTTCACATTTCATATTCTGTATGCAAACCACAGCCGCTTCTTTTCTTGTCTACCCTATACGTTTGACAGTTCAGTCAGTCTCTGAGTAACACGTTTTACTTCATCAAACACATTACATGTCAAAAAATGTGTGAACTCTTGTGGGTGTTTGAACTGTCATTGTGGGTGTTTGAACTGTCATAGGCCTATTGCGTAAACTTAAAAGTCAATATATAAAGTGTGAAATATTTGGAAATGGCTAAAAAGATGACAATGAAAAATGCATTCACACTTAAATCTATGTTTCTGTAACAACCTGAGGAAAAATCTGATCCATGTTTTTTTTTATCTGCTGCCAATAACATGATGTAAATAAAGTTAGATAATGCATTTTCTATCCCTTCTCACAAATAACTGCTAATTTGACACATTAGAGACGTGGTTGGTCATTTCAGATGACAGAAACCACGGGGTTTTCATTCACCCTATAATCAGCTGCATGGATGTCCGTTTAGGAATAGCTTGTAATGTGCGCACAGCTCCATTCACTTTTACAATATTATGCACATAATAATAGTATTTGTCTTACATCTGTGGTGACATATGAAACGCCAGATAACATTTGTGCATCTTTTATATGCAATTAGTGCCGTTATCCGCTTCTTCGAGCCCCTCCCTCTTTCTTTTTGGCTTATTTGTGAGAGCGCACCGACACAACGACTAAAGGCAGACAGACAGCGTGTTGAGGCTCTTTATGCTTTATATAGATCATATTACAAAATACAGAGGATTCAATTGGAAGTCGTCAATAGATGTTGAACCAGTTGTGCGTAAAAAGCGAAAATGGCACGGGATTCAATACACACAACCCATACATCTGGATTTATCCTTGTTTTAAAAACTTTTAGGATGTGGTTTGAGACAGTTTGCAAATCGGCACATGCGTTTGAAGCAAGGTGAGTGTGTATCCAATCATTAAAATGTTCTTTTGTCGAAACTAAATGTATAGCTTTTCAGTTTATATTCCAGTGCAAGGAGGAAATAAAAACATGTGGTTTTGGTTTCTGTTTCCAGAATGAATGGAAGATGTTCACTAACGAGACTAAGGAAGTCATTCTGTTGTCCACTCCTGTCACTGCTGGCACTATGTCTACTGCTGCTGGTCAGTGTGGAATACAGCAACATCACTGAGCCTCTACCCCCCCAAGCAGCTTTACATGGCATCCAGGCATATCAAAAGTACAATATTAGCTGTCCGGCTATTTATGACATGGACCCAGTGGAGGTGGGTAAATCACTTGTCATCAGACGGGAAGTTGTGGAGGACAATGATGAAAGTCTGATTAAGCTCACCTCAAACTGCTTATCATTCATCAAAGCCAGAGGTTATGATGTTGTTCAAGTCTCACAGCAGGAAAGAGACTTTCCTCTTGCTTACTCAATTGTTGTGCATAAATCTGCATTGATGATAGAGAGACTCATCAAAGTGGTGTACTCGCCCAGTAACATCTACTGTATCCACTATGATCAGAAGTCCTTAGAACAGTTCATCTCAGCCGTGGAGGGTTTAGCCCGCTGTCTGCCTAATGTCTTCATAGCCTCCAAGCGAGAATCCGTCTTTTACGCCGGCATCAGTCGATTGAAAGCAGATCTCAACTGTCTCTCTGACCTTTTGAAGTCGGAAGTCCAGTGGAAGTATGTCATCAACCTCTGTGGCCAAGATTTCCCCCTCAGGACCAACTTTGAGATAGTGTCAGAACTGAAGAGGTTAAATGGGGCCAATATGCTAGAGACAAGCCGGCCCAGTGAGAGCAAGAAGCAAAGGTTCACCTTAAGCTACAAACTGATGGATTTCAAAATTGAGTTGAAAAAAATTCCAATGAAAACAGAGCAGAAGAAGACGCCACCTCCACACGGCATCGAGATGTTCATCGGCAGTGCTTACTTTGTCTTGTCACGGGAGTTTATTGTGCACATAGACTCCTCAGCTGTGGTGAAGGATTTCCTGGCCTGGTCAGAGGACACCTACTCTCCAGACGAACACTTCTGGGCAACCCTTGTGCGCCTGCCAGGTGTTCCTGGAGAGGTGCCCAGATCCCAGCCCGACATCACTGACCTCATGAGTAAGGCCAGGCTGGTGAAGTGGCAGTACCTGGAGGAAAAACTGTACCCACAATGCTCGGGGAAACACGTCCGCAGCATTTGCATTTTTGGTGCAGGCGAGTTGCGTTGGTTACTCAACTATGGTCACTGGTTCGCCAATAAGTTTGACCCAAAGGTGGACCCAATTGTTATTCAGTGCCTTGAGGAGATGCTGGAGGAAAACAGGGCTGCAACGGATCTGATACAGACTGATACAGATTTGAAATTGTTCTGACATCAGAAACGGGGAGCTCCGCCTATATGGCCAACTCTCCACCTATCAGGGGAATGGGGGGTTGGGCCACGGCCGGCCATTGCCACTCGAAAGCGCTGGAGACGCTGTAGTGCATATGCCAGGCCTGTAAGTGGCGCTGTAGTTTGCCACAAAAGCAGCGAAGAAGACTTCCCGCGCATGGTTGCCCTTCTGTTTATTCTCCGCTGTGGCTCTTTTCCTCCCTCCCCGAGGCAAGCGTTTGCTCCTGCTGCTGTAATTCAATGCAATCCCTCCCTCGCTGTAATTCTCTCCGGTTTGCCACCAGCAGATGACAAACACCCACATCTCAGCCTCTTCCAAGGAACGAGGGGAGTGTGCTGCAGAGTTTCTTTAACATGTCTGTTAAGGTTTAAATCTTCCGGACAAAATTAGAAAAGTGCCGGTCAAAGGTCTTCTTTGTTATTTATTGAGCTTTAAAACAAATAATATGAATAATGACTCTATAAAACACGGAGGAGAGAGATTTATTTTGAAAGCCCAGCAGCTGATCAGAGCACACTCCCCTCTCCTGCAGGGGGGTGTGGTCAGCTGCAGCTCATTTGCATTCAAGCTATGTCACAGAATCAGCCCCCTGCAATAACAGGGCTGGAAAGAGCAACTAGAGCAAAATGAGGCATGGCTAAAATGCAGGATCTGTTTGGTATTTTGAAAATAAAACTTCACAGACATGTTTTATATAGGTATGGCCCTACAATATATTGTTCAAATATAGGTCCACTTTAAGTTTCCAGGAATGTGAGAATTTGCAGATTTTTTTTATCTTGTGTTCATCAATCAAAACAGGACCTTTGAATGCATCAATTTGGGTTTTAAGCATTCATGGAGTTTATGCGTCCACCTTTTTAAAAACAAAACTGGTTAATTAATAATGAAAATAATCTTAAATTGCAACCACAGGGATCTAGACTTTGACATTGTAGAGCTTATGATATATTTGTATTCATAACATTCAGTTGTTTCAGTTTCACAAGCTGTAATCATTGTACAGTGCATTTTCAAAGTGCATCTTTAAAAGCCAACATGTCTCCTAAACAAGAATAAATCTTCACTTCAGCCCCAACACTTTTTTCCTTATGTGCCCAGTATGAAAAAATGAGAAGGAACCTTTAACATGTTCCTGTTACTCAGGAAAACCCAGAGAGTTCACATTTATTTTCTAGTACTCTCTATAGAACAGATTGTCATGTTGAGTACTATATGTGCCATTCTGGGGGTGAGGTACAGTAAGAAGAACAAAAAGAGCATAAGGTTGAATAACTTTGTTAAGGAAATGGGAGTGCTAACAAATCCTCAGTTGTTTCAACATATTGCAGACAAACAAGTATGAAAGTGATGCTTTACGTATACTTTACATATTCATATAATAGTGTGGTGTTGCCTATCAAAAAGTTTGCAGTCTCTTTGTCGTTTGATATGTAGTTAATCTATGTATTTATCTGTGTCTATTTTGTTATGTCATTAAATAATTTCTGAAAATGCAAATAATAAAAAGATAAATACAAGTTTTCAAACATATTTTACATTAGAGATTAAAATTCACACTTATTTTGAGACATGTATATATACTCTGTTTTGATTAAGAACTTGTGCTTTACTTCTGTGAATTCAATAAATGTATAGGTGACAGTGAACACTGAAAAAGCCTCTCATTTAACCTTTTTCATTCATGGTTTTTCATGACTGAGGTATTTCCACTCAGAGCACTGACTAAAGGTTATCTGAAAGTCTTCAAATGAGCGAGAACATTTGAAAGATGCACAGGGAAGGAAAAATAGACTAACGTTTTGCACGAGTCATCTGTGTTTCACTTCACTCTGTTACTTTCTTTCCTCTTTTAACTTTCGTCGCAGGGTGTCATTTTCATTTCATGAGCAATAAGTTCGCACTGTTTTTGTAAAGGTTCACTTTTAATAAAGACTGCTGATCAAAAGTTTGAATATGGTTTGTGTTGGGGAATATTTTCCAAGGCCCATAACTTTGACCCAGTTTATCAGTTCAAACTGTCCTGACTGAGCACACACAGCTCGTAACCATGGCTGCTGTGCTCTCAGTGTTCTGACTCCCTGTTCCTGCCTGTTGGCGTCAGCTGATAGAGGTGTTATGATTCTATGTTCCTGCCTGTTGGCGTCAGCTGATAGAGGTGTTATGATTTTATCTTGTTATGCAGCATGTTGATGATGCTAGCTAAATACAGGGGTCTGAGGTAGAGATCTTCAGAATTGACGTGGCAACTCTACCGTGCAGTCTCACCGTGACTGCTGTGACTTGTGATGTGAATCCTCCGGCCGAAACTCCAAATAAACTGTCAGTGTTTGACATTCCTGCTCTTCCCGTGTCTCTTTCCTGAGTCGGTGACTCCCACTGCATTGCTACACAGAAGTTTCCCTTACAGTTTGGACATTGATGTTTTTCTTCTTTCAATAATTGCTTTTTTAACAGTTAACAACAGAAGGAGAAATAAAGAGGATTATTATGCTTATTTTCAGGTTTATATTGTGTGCCTCAACTGTGACATCTTCACATGCTTTAATGTTCAAAAAGTGCTTTATATATAATATATATACCTAAATAATCTAAAATATCAAACACTAAATGTAAAAAATAAATAAAAATAAAGTATATAACAAAATGATAAGAATAATTCAAACTAAAAGACCAATTATAGAAGGACACTACTAAAAGGCTTATCTAAAATAATTGTTTAATGCTGTGTTTAACATGCAAAGTAAGTGGGATCAAAAAAAGGGTTAGACATTCAGATAAGCTGCAAAAGATGAACATCTGTAATAGGTTGACAAACTAGAAGCTAATTGAACTTCCCCAAAGCATTAAAAATGTGGATTGGTGTAAAATAAAACTATTAAAAGTTGGTTTCACTGTTGAATGCAATATGTTCTCTGCAGGAGGTTGACTGTTTATGTTCCCTGATAAACAAGGAGAAAATCTGTTCAACCTGGATTTATTGCTTATCGTTAACACGTCTGTCTAAGAGTGTCCGGTGTTTGTTTGGATTTAGTCTTTCTGCTGCTGTTTTTATTCTAGCTGGAGAGCAGGATCAGCAGATGACGGTCTGGGAATTGGCATAATTTGGCAACTCCTCATACTTCTGTAAATCCAACTCTTAAATACTTAAAACAGACCAAATGGTAATATAAATGGATGGGGGGTACTGACGACAGCGTACTGCAGCAATGTGCACCAGAATTGCTTCATTTTTCTACAAACTGTTTTCAGAATGAAATGGTATAACCACATAAACATCCTACACTCAGGGGCTGTAGTCACCTTGAAATGAAAAATGCTTCCCATGCTCTGTATCTCTGTTAATTGTCATTTTGTCTCTTACAACAGGCTATGTTTTAGCAAATCTCTGAGCTACACTGTTTTTAAATTAAACATGATTGAGTCAAAAAAGTATCTATGTTTCTAATAAAGGTGTATCTTATTCGCAAGTTACCAACCAGCCTTGTAAGCTTGAAGTTACAAAAAAAATATATAAAAACATAAATGTGAAGAATGACCTTGATCTCAGATTCTTATTTCAAAACCAAACCATCATGTCTTAAAGAAAGCCGATATGTGCATAGTTCATGTACTGACAGATAGATGCAGATCCATATTAAAACGGTCATTTAATGCTATATATACTGTCTAATTTATAGTAATGCATGGAGACTTTTAAATCAAGTTCATAGCAAGAAAAAGGACAGTATGCAAGAGTTTTCTCTTCTCTCACCTATGGACGTTTCCTCCTACGCACCTGTCTAAGCATTTGAAGATGTGCATGAGCCTTCATAGTGAAAATGTGTGAGTTTTAATAAATATTGATACAGGAATTATTTAAAGACTGTGACTGCTGTAAATCTATATACAGTCCATGCAGCAAAGGCAGGACTTGTTGCTGCGCTGACATTTAGCTTGACATCTTTTAAATAACCACTTATGTTGACGTTGCTCTTATCTACAAGAAGCCTTAAACAGAAACACCTCTTTCCTTAGAAAAATGTGAAATATCTACGCAATACTGTTGCTGGTTAGACAGAGTCATGCATCTGCACATTGCTCAATTAAGCTTTGTTTCTCATCATCCTGTTTGTGTCATGTTAAGATGTACGCATTTGAGGTCTTCAGTGTTTAATGCGACACTTGCTCTGTACTCTGTCTTGCTCTTTATTCCAACAGTTTTTATAAAGCAGCCTAAGTTCTATCCTGTCGTAAGTTGCAATAAAGTCATTTTAACTTTGTCTACACGTCTATTAGAAAGAAGCCTATATCTGGTAATCAATCTACATCAAGCTAATGAGGGTTTTGCAAATACAATTTGTGTCAAGAGGAGAACCTGAGTCATGGCAAAAGCTTAAAATAGTTATCTGTGCGGTCAATCGCTGACCATGTGTCTACAAGTGTCACACTAATTAGTGGAATGCTGTTTACATAACTTCAGCTTACTTTCAGCTACAGAAACCATTCAAATATTAAACTATTCAGCCTTTTCATGAATCGATGGGAAACCTTCAACTTTTTAAAAATACTTTATACTTTTTGAAATATTCAGCTTTTTAAACTCTTTTTTTAACATGGAAGTCAATGGGAAGAGCCTTCAAATCCTCTTTTAGCTAGACATTACGCCAAATGCTTCTCTTTCCACATACTTTTAGATAGAGACTTCATTCCAACTTTGAAATGATCACAAGACCTTCAGCTATATAACTTGTTATTCAGAATTTTTGATATATTTTACACTTCTTGAGATATTTAACTTAGTTTGGAGCTCGGTAAAGAGGCTTTCTTCAGATCTCAACATCAGTGTGCATGGAGCAGATCGTTAACTCTAGAGTGCTTTGATCTCAAAACAGAGTGGAGGAGAGCTTGAAATTCTCCCCAAAAAATGTTTTAAACTTGCCATAATTCCCAAACCCTACACTCCTCAGACATCATTTTAGGAAAACCTCTCCTAGGTTGGAAAATTCAAAAAAATTAAGCAAAAAATATTAAACAGAATGCCTCTTGAGGGCATGAAGAGACAAACACTCTCATTCAGATCAAATGGAAAGGCTCACCTTTCACAGCACATCTCCATGGAAACCTTTGATCTCTGGGCTTACACACAAAACTACATACATTTCATATCTAACTCCTTCAGCCTACTTTCAGCTAAATAAACCATTCAACTATTAACTAATTCAGCTATTTCAGGACATTGAGGATATACATTTAGTTCTTTTCTTTTAAATATTAAGCTTCTTCACTATTTTTCCTACTCTTTTAGTTTAACATTTCACTTTCAAGTTTTCAACAAAGTCATTGCAATGCATTTGAGCTGTAACAATTTGATTCAAATCATTTAACTTTTCTGCATTTCTCCTCTAAGTTCAGCAACACACTTACTTGGTGTTTGTAGCTAAAAGCAGCTATTATTCAACTAATAACATATTCAGCTTTTTCAGCTAAATTCAGCCACAAATGTTCACAGTTTACAGCATTCACACGCATTTTCTGCAGGAAATGCATTTTCTAGTGATCATTGTGAAGAACACACAGACAAACCACATACTGAGACTCATCAGATCTGTTGTGTATAGCATCTGCAAAACTCATGCTGTTCTCTGATTGTCTTTGCAGAATGATCTCAGACAGGTTTTGTTTTCGACGTTAACATGCAAACGTTTGACATTTTCATGTGCATGGTTTTGAACCCCCTCTAAATGTCCCCATTGACTGTAAAAGCTGTTCCCTGAACAGGATGAAGTCCCTGCATGAAAGGCAGGGTTGCCAACTCTCACGCATCTGGCGTGTGACACACGCTTTCACTCTCAATGTCACGCTCTCACGCTGCCCAAACTATTCTCACGCCAAAACAAGAAAACCGAAGACTAGAAACGGTTTTGAAAACTTTTGTCACGTAGTGATCATCTTCTCAATAGAACATCTTTGATAATGTCTTCTGGCCAATCAGATTCACGATAACGGCGTGGTGTTGTTACAGGAAGTCCCGATACATCGACACAACATTATGAAATAAGACCCCACGGTTTGATGATTGATAGGTGTGTGGGCTGTCTTTCATTTTCACAGAAGAATGGGGGCTATCCACCCTTATCCACAATGTAAAGTAATTCACAGCCTCTTCCCTCTTCTCTCTGTGAGGAGCAGCAGGTTCAGCTTTCAGAACAAAGTAACACAAAACTAAAATGGCATTCATTTTTTTAATATGTCGTGTAGTAATAGATTTATTTATTTTTCTTCTCAAGAGAGTACCAGAATGTGTATTTTATGTTAGTATTTCAAAAAATCTCCTGGGGAGAATGCCCCCAGACCCCCCTGCAGGGGTTGGGTTTTCAGCATGTCAACTCTTTCACCTGTGGAGAAATTGCAGGATTGGCTCCAGGTCGTCCTTTTTATTTACTACAAGAGAAATGTGCCTTTTTATTTCATACAGTTCAATTTGGATTGAGACAGGGAACCCTCACGCGTGGCGTTTCACTGTCAAGGGGAGCGTGTATGTAATTACATTGCAAATACTGACTTGAGCCCCACCACTGTATGGGTTAGCCCTACCATAGATTACCCAACACAAATACTCTCGCGCAACTGCCGACCCATATTGCGCATGCGCAGGTCTAAGATCCAGTAGAAATTATAAAAAGTAAAAGTCTGCTGCTTATTGTTCTACTAGGCCAAAATAGAGTCAAAGAGTATATGAGAGTGAGAGTGTGTTAATTAATATATTTGGCAGTTTGGAGTAAGTCTGTAGACGTGTGTGTGTGTGTGTGTGTGTTTCATGTACACACACGATAATTAATTTAGTTGGATACATTTTGCCAGAAATTATTGCAATAAACGATAATATTGTCGGCACCGTTGTATGACCATTTTAGACCACTGACATAATGATAATATATAATAATAATTCAAGTACATCCTTTCAAACTGCTAGTCACATCCTCATGTAAATGGAAATGTATCGAGTTCATTTTTATTTATCGTACGATAAGTCAATTAATTGCTTATCGCGACAGGCACACAATAAAACAGTGGAAACAAACATGTGTTTGACTTTCAATAGTGAATGAAACTTTGTGCCCTTTATAGTCTGTGTCCAATATTGTGTATTTGTATATATTGTATATATATCCTATATGCTAAGGTCCCGCTACTGACACGATAGCAGTCATTTCGTGAGCATATGTGTAATCAAACCAAACCAAAGATACCAAAATCTCACTCCAGCCAGGTACCCAAAGTTGGCAACCCTGATGAAAGGGAGCTTTTAGGTCCATGCAAAACATTTCCTCATTTCATTTCAAACCTTTATTTAGACAGATAGGTCCCTTGAGATCATGGATCTCTTTTACAAGGGAGACCTGCATCAATTAGTTCCACATGAAACATAAACACAAACAATAGAGGACATCATATTTACATATTCACCAACACTTACAAACACCCATAGTGTCATAAAGCATTTCGTGCAGACGTGCCTTAAAAACATTCAGAGAAACAAAAGTGAACCATTTCAAATTGGACTGTAGGCTGTTCCAAGCAAGTGGAGCTGCGCACATAAAAGCTGTTTTACCTAAGACAGTCCTCACTCTTGGTACATCTAATAAGACTACATCCTGTGATCTCAGACAATAGCTGCTTGCAACTTTCTGCTTTACCAGAGAGCAGATGTAATACGGGAGTTTGCCCAACATAGCTTTATAAATAAAAGTGTACCAGTGACTGAGCCTCCGTACAGAGAGTGATGGTAAACCTGCCTTGGTATACAGTGTACAGTGATGTGTAAGCGTTTTACAATTTGTGACAAATCTCAGAGCACTGTGATACGCAGCATCCAATTTGCTCAGGTAATTGGCAGGTGCATTCATATACAACAAATCACCATAGTCCAGCACAGGTAAAAAGGTCACAGTGACTAGCCTTTTCCTGGCCTCAAGCGAGAAACAGGACTTGTTTCTGTAAAAGAACCCTAGCCTAACCCTCAGTTTTTTAAGCAGGTTATTGACATGATGTGTAAAAGAGAGACAATCATCAAGCCAGATACCAAGGTATTTGTAACAGGCAACAACTTCAAGTTTTGTTCCTTGCGTAGTTACAATATCTGAAACAGGCTCTGGTGTCTTTTTTGCTTTTGAAAAGAGCATTACCTTGGTTTTATCCACATTTAAAAGAAGCTTTAATTCAGAGAGTTGAGTCTGAATAGTGTTAAAAACAGCCTGTAATTTAACAACAGCCTCATTAATGGAGGGACCTGCACAATACATCACAGTATCATCCGCATAAAAATGTAAAGTAGCTTCATCCACATTCTCACCTACGCTGTTAATATATATGGAGAATAAAAGTGGTCCTAAAACAGAACCTTGTGGTACACCATTAGAAATGTTTAACCACTCAGACGACAGTCCATCAAAATGAACACATTGGGACCTTTCAGAGAGGTAGTTCACAAACCACCCCACTGCATGGCTGGATATGCCAATACTGAGTAGCCTCTGCTTTAAAATGCGATGATCAACGGTGTCAAATGCTTTGGAAAGGTCAATAAACAGAGCTGCACAACTCTGCTTATTATCTAAAATACTAGTAATGTCATTTACCACTTTCATTGTCGCAGTGATGGTGCTGTGTTTCTTTCTGAATCCTGACTGGTGTTTAGTCAGGATATCATTTAAACATAAAAACTCCTTTACTTGTTCACTCACAAGTCGTTCGAGCACCTTAGCCAGAACTGACAATTTTGAGATTGGCCTATAGTTATTTAAAATAGTTGCCTCCCCTCCTTTCAGTAAAGGCAAGACATAAGCAGACTTCCATACTTTTGGGATTGTATTTGTGCTGAGGGAGAGGTTAAAAAGAGAAGTAAGAGGTGGAGCAATAAAATCTGCAGCTATCTTTAAAAAGAAAGGTTCTAAGTTGTCCGGGCCAGCCGGTTTCCTAGGATCTAACTTCGATAATGCTTCATGAACAATACCAATAGTTAAAGGAGTAAAACTGAAAGGGTTTTCCAGACCACATTGTTCAGAGTCAAGGATTGGAGCGTTCACAGAAGCAGAAGTACAGTCAGTGACAGAATCAAACAGAGAGCCACAAGACACAAAATGCTTATTAAGGCAATTTAGCATAGTAGCCCTGTCTGATATAATGCCAGATGCTGTGGTGAGGCACGGAGGTAGCTCATTTGGGATGTCACCAGTGGAAATCGATTTTAAGGCTTTCCAAAATTTCCCAGGATTATTCAGGTTTTCTGTGGTAACTGACAAATAGTACTTTGATTTTGCACTTTTTATTTGAGATGTGAAGCTATTTCTCAGCTGCCTAAAGCGTAGCCATTCTACCTCTGAGCCTGAATTCCTTGCCTTAGCCCAAGCATTATTTCTCTCATGAAGTAGACTGGACAGCTCAGCAGAAAACCAGGGATTGTTTCGTCCCTTCACTCTAAATGTACGCAGGGGTGCATGTCTATCTATAATTTTCATAAAACCAAGATAAAAATAAGACCATGCAGTTTCTACATCAGTACACAAATTGATTCTACCCCAATCAAAATCAAACAGATCATGTAAAAAAACCCTGCTCCACAAAGTGTTTTTTGTCTCTCTTTGTGATGATACGTGGTTTAACCTTTTGGACCTTAGTGTCCCTAATGGTGGCTACAACACAGTGGTCACTCACATCATTAGCAAATACTCCCACAGATGAGTATTTATGTGGAACATTTGTTAAAATTAGATCAATTAAGGAGGATTTATTTGGGGACTTAATATTTGGGCGAGTAGGACTGTCTATAATCTGGGTAAAGTTCAAAGAGGTTTTTAAAATCCTCTGACACAGAAGTTAACCAGTCCCAATTAAAATCACCAAGCAGCACTATTTCCTTGTAGGAA
Source organism: Harpagifer antarcticus (assembly GCA_902827135.1). Classification (NCBI taxonomy): domain Eukaryota; kingdom Metazoa; phylum Chordata; class Actinopteri; order Perciformes; family Harpagiferidae; genus Harpagifer; species Harpagifer antarcticus. Next base: position 565,329 of record CADEHL010001054.1, read on the forward strand.
AGTTGTGATAACAGTTTTGCCAATGATGATAAAGAGTCCTTGACAGCCGAGGGGGCCCTGTAGCAGCCCACCACCATGACCTGTTGACCCTTTGTTACCTCGATATTCACGGCTAAAAATTCTAGCTGTTTACTAACAGATTTGGAAACCATATTAGTTACATAAAACTTATTTTTCACATAAATGGCAACGCCACCACCTTTTTTAGGCCGGTCAGTACGATATACACTGTAACCATTTATGTAAATGTCAGAGGCCAAAATGGATTTATCTAGCCACGTTTCTGATAAGACAATGACATCAGCATCAGTCGAACTCGCCCAAATACGGACAAAATCTAATTTAGGTAACAGACTACGCACATTTAAATGAATTAAACCTAGCCCAGATCTAGATATAAAATCAGCAGGAGTAGCTATTTGACTAATACTGCTAGGTGGACCTGGATTTGGCTGTACATTTCCTGATAGTAACAACAATAAAAATACCAAGCACCTTTTCCTCTTAATCAACACACATACATTGTCAGCTGTTCTAGAGTCACCAGCAAACTTCGCGAAAGTGAGATTAGAGTTTAAAAAACAACTCTGAAGGACCATCGTGGCAGGCATGTGAGAAAGACAAACATTTTCCGAAACGAATGTCCACGACAGTGCAACCAGCAATTGTTTGTGCAACACCTCCGAAACTGAACAGGGGATGTCCACTGCAGGCAGCAGAACATACCCGAATCCAGTAGATTTTTCAGGATGACTAGCGATCTTCTCCTTCTCATGCACTTAACAGCTTGATTTTATCTGCAGTTTTGACCTTCAAAAGCTCCTAATCTTGGTTTGAAACCAGCGTCTATGTGAGGAGTATTTGCAATCCATCAGTAAAAAGCTACATAGTTCAGGAAGTGAAAGGTAGTTATTCTAACACAGCTGATTGAGAGTCCAACAGCTGTTTTTCCTTAGTATTAAATACTGATGGTGCTGGGATGTACCTGACACATGTTTCTAACTGACCCCATTAACTTTGAGCACGTGAGAATGACTAACCAAATGAAAAATCTCATGTGAACAAACTCAATTTGTTCTTGGCAGGAAGTATTGTGGTCATTTAGGACTCCATGTAAGAAGTTGCTTCATATATTCTTCTGGGGGGATCTCTTTGCTTCAAAATACAAGTGTATCCTTCGTCAAAAAATGTGCAGAACTGTTTGTCTTAACTATGCTAAAAGAAATACCACCATAGAAATATTGTACATCTTGTTTAGAAAATGAATGAAGGTAGTTTAAAATAAGGTGAGAAGTAGTCGTTCAATCTACAGCTGCATTTGCACAGTCAAATTCGCAATATCAGTGTCACCTAATGTGAGATTTTGCATCAGAGAACAACAGTGCTTCAACATAGGAGCACAATTTCACAGATTTATGACAATGTGGGTGATATAAAAGTGTCACTATGTCTTGCAGAGAAAGACTTCAACATTATATATAGGGTGTCATGTATGCATACTGTGTTTTATAGTGTGCATGTATCATTTTTACTGTTCATATTAGTTTAACAACGAGGGAAAAAATTGTAACATCTGAAAATGACAGGAGGAGGACTGAAACACAATGCAAGCAAGTAGAATGATGGGAAATGTACTTGTGTTGGTGGTCAGGAACAGGCTTATACTGTCGGTTGGGAACAGGAACACAAATCCAAAGAGGATGACAGGTGAGCAGATCAGGAACAAAAAACAGGAACAGGCTCAGCTGTATGCAAAACAAAGGCATAAACATAAGATAAGAGGGAACTTGATGTATCCCCGTTTGGAAATACAGGCATTTATAGCGTTGGTAGAACTCTGGCTTTGAATGAGTGGAAATGGGTTTTACTACAGGGCTGATGAGGGAAAGAGGAAACAGGTGAGAGAGTACTGAGGGCCTTTGGTGGATGGATGGCACCACAGGAGGGAAGTGAGAAGACTCTGTGACAATGTGTGCCAGATTTGACTTAAAGAGATCTATAAAGAGGTTCACTGTGACAAATGACAAGAAGAAGACCCATTATTTATCTCCAGGAAATCGAGTTTGTTCACTCATTAAATGTACACAGATGCACAGGGCCTAACATAAGTCTGGTCGTATTGGTTGTATGACTTATTCTAGCATTGTGTGCAGGAGCAGTGGACAAACACATTAAAGCAGGGCTGTCCAAACCTTTTACACCGAGGGCCACATACAGAAAAATATACGAAGGGCTAGGCCACTCACTGGAGGTATATGGCCTCAAGTTCAGTTATAAGTTATCAAAATCAATCAAATGTAGGTCAAGTATGCTTGTGAGTGATGTCATCCCTTAAACCAGAAGCCTCAGTTTGCTTATAATAAGGAAAAATAGGAAGGGTGTATTTCAAGCTTGTTATGTAAATAAGTCATTGGGCTTTTTTCTTATCAACTAAGATATGTTAGATTGTTTCCAACTTTAAGTGACTGAATTTATTTGAAAAGTGGTCTTATTAATACATGAATACTACTGTGTAATATATGTTTACATGTATATATAAGAAGTACAATATAAGACAAGCACAAGTTTAATTTGTGGGCCATATTCCATTCTACTTTTTGAATTAGCTGAGGGATGATTCAAAATGGTCCGTGGGCCGCATTTGGCCCCCGGGCCGTAGTTTGGACATCCCATGCCTTACCTCATCCTTTCCCCTTATTTAAGATTACTCTTAATCTGAACAGTGTCTAGTGTTTTGTTTCTTCACATTTCTATCATTGTAACAATATATTTGTCCAAAGTATGGACTATGTTTATTGCCCATTTTAGAGAGTACTTACACAATGTAAGCACTTTATCCTGGATCAACTGTGCATCTGCTGTAAACTAATTAAAAAAAGTGAATTACTTTTGCAAGGTTTCGCCTATTCATTATTATGTATTGAACTATAATCTGCCTGCATGCGGACATGAGCTTTAATGGACATGTAACAAGAGTGGAAATCTATATAAAAAATATGGCTAAATGTTGGATATTGAAAAGGTAAAAATGTGTGTTCCCTGAGAGAGAACATACTTTGTGTACAGTTGACAACAAAGAAAAAATCCAAAGCTCTCTGCCAAAACATTTGTTGAGACGCTCTTTCAAACGAGACATTTTAAGTGTTTGGATGTCATGGCTCTTGTGATGGAGTACAAAAAGATTGTTTTTATATTATTTATTTTTGTCGTACCCTGGCCTTGATAGAAACATTTTTGTGTTCCTTACAAATGATTTGACTGTGCTAGTTTTTTTTAAAAAAGGTACTTAAAACATACTTGAATTTCTTCATTCCTGCTAAATAAGCGTCTCGGCTCTCACTATTGTTTGTTCAAATCTGAAGATGCTTCTTGATGCCATTCTGTGGTTCCTGTGTTGGTACGACCTGAATCCACTTGGTGGCGCTGTGGCTATGCGTCAGAGCCACTCTGCTTTCTCTCGTGTTATTTCAGCCAAAAAGGAATCTAAATCTATTAGTTTTTCACAAACTGGGATACTTGTGTGCATGTTTAAAATGTGATCTCTTTGGTATACTAACCAGATGTCTTTAGTATGTTACTAGAGTCATTTGACCAGACACATACTTTCATCTAACTATCATTTGTTTCATTGTGTATCCTGAAAGATTGCACACATGTTGCATATTATCTATGTTCTATCTTTTCTTTGATCTATTGTCTATCCTGTGGATGCACTTCAATTAGAAGTACAAGTAAGAAGCGAAGACAAAGAAGACAACAACAACAATGACAAATATAAGATGATCATTTGACACACTTCACTTATATTTGTCATTGCGTTATGATGTGATGTACCAGTATGTGAATCATACCTGTCTGTATGTGTGTATACATGTGTGGAGGTGCATGCACATGTGTAGGCATGTGTCTGTACATTTGTCTCAGTATTTGTGCAACCTTTTTTAAATTACTGGCATGTGTAGCTTGCACAATTTGCTCAAATCTGTGTATGTTGTGGTTGTTTGGGCTTTTTATTTATTTGACAGAAGACGGAAACTAAAGACCAATTAAAATGTCTGTATGCATAAATGATGCAACTCACTGTTCAGGGCCATTAAAACCTGTTTTGCAGGACATGCGTGTCCCCTCACTGAAGTGAAACCACCTCTTCTATTCTTGCTGGGACAGCCTTGACTTATGTGTCCTAAAGGTGCCCACCTGGGTGCATAAACACTCGCCCTGACAGCCTGGCTATGCATGGCTTACCCCTCCTCTGTTCATTTTATAGTGTGCATGTATCACTTTATGGCATCCATCTATCTAGTAAACCTTGAGAAGGCTGTTGAGGCTCTGGATAAATCTGAGGGTGACACTCTGACAGTCCCTGATCTGCCTGTCCATGTTGCCTGAAATCTCTCTCGGTGATCGTAACTTTGCCTTCTCACACATTCTGACGTGTGTGTGTGTGTGTGTTATCAGATAAACCAGCCCAGCTCTGATGTCACCTGTCATGGTGCAGCTGACAGAGAAATACACACAATTGCAGCTAAAAAAAATAGTTTTGTGTGAGAATGAGTAGCTGAGATCTGTAAGTGTGTGTATGTGTGGGTGTTTGTGTGTTGCAATTGAGTCTGGCATACAGATATTTGTGTGTGTAAAGGAGTATGTGAGTGTAATTAATGATGTGTTCCTCCTCTTCATAGGGTAATAGGATTTCCCCACCCCAGGCGGTAAAGAGAGTAGGAGGGGGAGAAAGTGTCTCTGTGTGTGTGTGTGTGTGTATGTATGTGTGTGTGAGAGAGTGTGTGATTGCGGAGTTAGTGAATGGGAGCCCCATGTAGTGATGCCGATAGTGGGCCTGTGTGTGTCTGTGTGTGTGTGTGTGTGTGTGTGTGTGTGGTGGGTGTGTGTGTGTGTGTGTGTGTGTGTGTGTTAGGGGGAGGGGGAACAAGCGAATGATTTATAACAGCTACTCCAGGTCTCTCCTCTCTCCCACAGCAGCACCGCAAACACATCCATTACAAAAGTACTGATGTTAATGGGATTGTTGTGTGTGTGTGTGTGTGTGTGTGTGTGTGTGTGTGTGTGTGTGAGAGTGTGAGTGTGTGTGTGTGTGTGTGTATGATACACAGGCCGCGCAAGTGTGAGTGTGCACCTATGTGTGTGTTCAGAGTGATAACCAGATGCTACTGGGTGAAAAGAAGGTGAAGGTTACTGAGGGTGTTTGGTAGAGGTTATAGTGTTCAACTCCCAGCACAGGTTTCCATACGTGTGTGTGTGTGTTGTGTGTGTGTGTGTGTGTGTGTGTGTGTGTGTGTGTGTGTGTGTGTGTGTGTGTTGATGGAGAAACACAGCTAAGAAAATGAAGGGTAGAAAATTCTCTAGAGGGTAAACAGAGGGAGCAGAGAAGAAATAAATACAGAGGAAGCGGTTTGGTAATGGAATGGTAGATGCTGGGGACCACACCCGCCTGTGTGTGTGTGTGTGTGTGTGTGTGTGTGTGTGTGTGTGTGTGTGTGTGTGTGTGTGTGTGTGTGAATATATATATATATATATATATATATATATATATATATATATATATAATACACACATAGTGTTTGCCTGTCTCCTCTCAGATTACCCTTTACATTAAAACCAGTCAGGGGGAAAATTACTACAGACTTGGGCCAGCGTCTGCCCACCTGGCCCCTCAGCGAGAGGAGGGGATGTGGAGCCAGAGGAGGGGATAAAGAGGAGGACAAGGGGATGAAGAGGTGGTTGGGGGGAGGGGGTCAGAGGGACCTGGTGAGGGGCTCTGATATGGTGTCAGCTTCACGCAAGAAGACATACCAAAAATTCCACTTCCACTTTGGTTTATGCTGATGCTACACTTTAGCGGTAACTAAGAGCAACTCAAAGCTGCTCTAATCAATGTGATATACTAATAATGTATCAAATAAATGAGTGTGATGTGAAAGTGGTGACTCCTGGTGACGAACAGACACATACTCATCTGTGTCTCTATTAGCTTATTTCTTTTGGTTTCTGGGCGCAGTTTAACTGTTTTGATTGGCTCTCGTCATCTATTTGAAACACCATGTGAAAGCTCTTTTAAAACCTCTGTACGGTATCTGTAAGGCATCCAGACAAAGTTAGAAGCTAACTGGCTAATATATAAAGAAGAGTATTTAGCAGATAATGGGGCAGCATTTTAACATAGGCTTGGTGAGGAGCAGACAAGAACAACATCTGAGTGAATATTGGACATGCATTCTCCAACACGTCTCAAATGCTTATATTGCATCTGTTGTTGTAAATAAGCAGCTTTTTGTTCATATTTCCCCATATCAACTTTAAAAAGTCAATGATATGTTAATGTGTTCAAAACGGTTTTTTGCTGCCTCCAAGTGGATCAAACGTATAAATACATCCAGATTCAAAGTGTTATCTGTAAAATAAATAAAATACAATGCTTATTTACAGTGCAAAAGATTATTCTAAAGGAGGATTTGCTAACCAAACATTCTGACAACAGAAAAACTGACCCTTAAAATATAAAGGAATAAGTCTGTTAAGTGAAAAAATATAAAATATAATTTACAAGAGAACGGTATCAGCATTTAATTTTTACATTTTAACATGATCTAATAAAAATGACCTACTGTTTTGGTGGTTTATTTTATATCAATGCATTTTGTGAGATTGTTATGTCTAGTTTTTTTAATCTGAAAAATAATAAAGTAACCAGTTGTCAAATAATTGTGGAGGTGTAGAAAGTATTGCCATTATGTTGCTGTAAAATAAAGTGGATGGAAAGTATAAAGCAGCATAGAATAGAAATTAAAGTAAAAGTTGTACCTTAGTGCCGTTTTTGAAGAAGATAAGCCGTGTGATGATGCTTAAGAAGAAATAGAGTTCCAGTGTAAGAGATGGTTTTATTACCAGTGCTATTTACATAGAAATAATACAGCCTTGCCCCTTTCCCCTCCTTAAATGCACACACACTCACACACATGAGCACGCATACGCACACCCTCAAACACTCAGACACACACACACACACACTCACACAAACAGACATACATCAGAAATAAGACACACTCTCTAGCTTGATCTTATACAATGTTCAAAGAGAACGCAAATGATCTCAAAACAATATTTGGAGTAGAAATAAATCAGTGTGGACAGAAAGTGTTGGATGTGTTTTTGTTCAAGATGTGTTAAGAAACAGAGCACAAATAAATGATAGGTTTGAAATAACGAGAGGTTTTGTGTTGAATAATATAACTTGGTTTGTGTGTCTTCTTTCAGGAGATGTATTATAAAGAGATGTCAAATATTGTTTCTTTTAATGTAGTACCACAAAGGCTGACTTTTCAAATTGGAGCCCTGATGACACTTGGCATTGAAACTGCAGAATTATTTAATGTCGTTTTTTGAAGAAAAGAAAAACTCAAATGTGTGTGTGTGTGTGCGTGTGTGTGTGTGTGTGTGCGTGTGTGTGTGTGTGTGTGTGTGTGTGTGTGTGTGTGTGTGTGTGTGTGTGTAAAGATGCTGGACGCTGCTGCTTTGAAGTGATTTTTAATTCAGGGTGTCTTAAGGCCACTAGATGGCAATGAGGGCTTCAGAGCACACAGTGGTAATGTCACAGATGTTGTCTGCCCCCTCTTTTGTTTTCTCTCTTTAGAGGAAGGAGACCTCAGCTGTTGAAGTAGATTCTCCATTATGGGTTCAATGTTCTTTTGAAAATCATTTCCATTAAAACATGTTTTTTTTTTTTTTTAAAAGGGACAGTAACAAAAGGAAGGTCAGGAGAAGCAGTCTGCAGAGCAGAACTATCAGGGCTGTGTGTTGTGTGTGTGTGTGTGTGTGTGTGTGTGTGTGTGTGTGTGTGTGTACGTACGTGCATGCGTGTGCGTGCGTGCGTGAGTACAAGTGTCGGTATAATTGTGTCCGTGTTTTGAATAATGGTACAGACACCCTTCTTTTTGGGCTATGATCAAAAAACGCTTTTTGTGCATTAAGGGACTTAAAGCTGAGATGTGTGCTGGAGAAAGTCAAAGCCAGAGATGTGTGTGTGCGTGTGTGTGTGTGGGTGTGTGTGTGTGTGTGGTTTCTATGAAGAAGCAGCCTTTGATTTGACATATTATCTAACAGAGAAGAACGCTTAAAGCAACGTTTTTGACTAAACGTATCAAACGTGCCACGTACGATTTTGTATATGAAAATTAAAGCATGTTTTTAAACCTGGTCCTTTATCTTTAAATATTGAGTGTAGTGTGGCAATGAACATAATAATAAAAACGCATATTGCTTTTAAGCAAAAAGAAAGTGTGGACAGAAATTAAGAGAACTTAAGATGTCCCCTTTGGCATTAATCTCTAATGTGTCCCTAGAGCATGACAAGATACCTTCGTTAACATCAAGGGGAAGGCGATTAGCATTTTTTGCTGGGTGGAATCACAAATTATTATTATTAAATAATTTCAAGTCCAGTAATCCAGGAGGGGATATGCTTTGGAGAGTCTACTGGGCAGCAAATATTCATTTTTCCAGCAGGCTGTCCCATTCTTGATTCCGTTTCCAATTGTCAAAATCAGTCCGTGATTCAAAAAGTCCTCCATAAAAATTTCAGCTGTATTGTTCACTTCCCAATGTGTGTGTTTTTCTTTTTCATCTCCTGAATTAACCAGGCTGACATTCAGCGCAGGAAAGGTCCGTTGTTTGTCCTTTACCAGGCTGTGCTCTCTCCCATCTCCGGGCCTTGGTGGGACATGGGAGCGCTGTAGCTCGAGTTACTGGCCAATGAGAAAGGGGGGCTGGGCCCGCCCCCGTAGGCCTCCCCCGGGATAGGCTGCAGGGAGTTTGGTAAGCCCGGCTCTGGACTGGGGGTTTCAGCGTGGGAGATCATGTCCGTGAACCTTTGGTCGTCTGAGGGGTGGTGGCCTGAGCCCTCCATGGGTCCGGGTCCAGAGCTCAGGATGTAGGGCGACTCGGCCGGAGACTGAGCCTGCGAGGATGGAGGGCCGTGAGGGAAGAAGTCGTAGTTAGTTCCTGGTCCATAATAGTCACCTTGGTATTCTGCGGAGGGACAGGAGAAAACACCAGGGGTTAGACTTTCTATTAAAGTATTTAAATATACATCAAAATATCCACATTCCCCCACAGTGGTGTGCAGCTTCACACCTCCACCCTTACCTAAGTGGTGAAATTGATCATGTCCAATTTCCAACCAACCGGTCTCCAACAGCCTCATTTGAGTGTATAAACAACTCCACACCTCTCCACCTCAGTTCTCTCGCCTTTTACACACTGCATTCATCTCCCTCACTCATTCAGCTCGCAGCCATGCGTGCCTCTCGATGGATTCCCCTGCTGAAACTTCGGGATTTGGATGAGGAACTCCAGAATGAGATTCCTGCCAGGTCCTGTCGCCTGCATCTCCTCTCCGTCACGGCTGGTGCAGCTTCCAGCATCATCCATCCCCTCTCCTCTACCTCACTGGGCTGTGGCTACTTCCTGAGCTACACAGATCACGCTCAATTATTCCCAGCATGCAATCCATCTAGAAGTGCAACTATCAATGATTTTCATTATCAATTATACTGCCAAATGTTTTTTTGATAAAATGTTTGGTCTGTAAAGTCAGAAAACAGTGCAAGATATCAATTTCCTAGAGCACAGAGTGGTATCCTTACATTACTAGATTTGTCCAACCCACAGTCCAAAAACACAATTTACAATTATTTGTAGATAACAAAGAAGCTTGGTAAATTAATAAAAAGATGAATTGATTATTTAAATGTTCCAATTGAATGTTGGACAATCGACTAATCAAACAATTTAGTAACCGCTCTTAATCCATTTGTATATCTGCATTATTCCATCAAACCACACCTAGCTGTTTTTATCCACAATAACAGGTTTGGATCATCAATAGCTTTCCATACAAGTCCAGTCATTTGTGCAGCATCACAATCATCATAGGAAAAAATTGTTCTCTATGCAAACCGCATTAAGCCTTTAATATTTCAGCCAATCATCAAGAGGTTCTATGTTGGGGCCTAAATTCAATGGTTTCATATGTTTAACAACATATGCATCAATCAGAAGCAATGGCTTCTTTAGTCTGTAAATTAATCTAGTGCATCATTCATGGTGGCCCTACAGGAAAAGTCAGTGGATCACCAATGTCAGGGATTCATCCACTGGGGAAAATGAATGTCCTTACCAAAACACTCTGACCAACCAAAACCCAATAATATATATTTTCCACCAAATAAAACAACTAACTTGAGGTTTAAAACCCCCTCTCTCCGATATTAACCAAAGCGTGGTGATGACTGATGGTTTTATTGTATAAAGTAATTCAACTTTCTCATGGCTTTCACTTCAAAGCGCTGCAGCAGAAACTGGCATATTAATGACACAATACAGCCCAAATTCCTTGCTTTCACACAAATCTCCAGCACACACACGGATTTACAAATCTTCCCTTCATAACCTCTAACACTGACTGACATGTTTACGCCTCTGAGAGGTTTCAGCGCAGTTTTGGCACCAGACTAATGTTTGATATCTGCAGGTATTTTCATATTCATGTCTCTAACGTGAAGTCATTTTCATTCATTATTTATAAGTTTACTTTGAATGTATCTTGAATTCTGTCCAGGTTTCAAAACTAAGGGTGTTACTTTTTTTTTTTTTGCAACTTCTCTCGAGTAATGTCTAGCCGTGCAGAAACCTACGATATTTGCCCCCACCCAAAAATACAACCTTGTGCTTAAAATTATTAACAGGTACAAGCATTTTCACAACAATGTCCTTGTTCCTTTATCTGTGACTATGTATTTGTTAGTCAACAGGGAAGCAAACACTGTCCATTGCTGTGAGTATTTAACTACAATAATTCTGAATATCTCAAAGCTTGAATAAACCAGAACTAACAGTAGATGATGCAAAAGGTTTTAAATTAGGATGAACCAACCCTTATTTGATTCCAAGCACTGAGCATCACTTTTAGATATTTGCTATAAACCAGAGATATTTGATTAACACTCACTTAAGCTGTATTCCAATGTAATTGTATAATGTGTTTCTGTTGCACTATATCTTAATGCTTTTAATGTTTTGTTTTCATTCTTGTGAAGCACTTTAAAATGGTCTTGTGTTGAAATGTGCTATTCAAATAAGCGTGCCTTCCCTATATACTATCCTATGTATACATAGAGAACCAAGCAGCAGGGGATATATCCTTGATATTAGCTGAGTTTGTTACCATTGGATATTGCTAAGCTAGGCAAGGTTTTGCTCCCCATTTCCAGTCTATAAACAAAGCTAACTGGCTGATAGTGGTATAAAAGCTGATAGCTAGACTAATGAGAATATTTACCAACATGTACAAATATTATTTTATTAATAAAGCAGAGACTGTAGAAGTCACCGCTTTACAATCCTTTCAACACGGCCACAGTCTCAAAAGGAAGCAGACCTGGACAAGAAACCGGCTTGCAATATGTAAAGAGTTGATATGGCAAAAGTACTGGAGGCCACCTTTTGCATATTCAATTTGACTTACTATTCCCTTAAACATTTATTATACCGTCAGAACAGTTTATAAAGGATTCCCCCACTCCACATGTAGCCAATTACTCCACACACCGTTTGCACCCATTAACAATTACAAGCCCCCGCCTGCCTTCTGCTTCTCCCCGCTTCCATATTCTCCTTCCAAATGTACATCCACCCTCTGCTCCAAATTACCTCAGATACATTAAATCCATTCTGTTTCTACACCACCTTGAACTGAGATCGATGGCAGACTTCTTCCCGCTGCCCCAGATGTTGCACTAGCATTTCTGCACTGGCACCATATGCTCTTGTCCCTCTTATTTCAGTCTAAACAGGCAGCTACCAGTTTCATATCAAGAAATACGGTGCCTAATTATAACAACTGCATTTATTTACTGTGGCCCGTGGCTTTTGGAAAGTATCAACAGGAACAATAGGAGCTGACATGACTTTACAAACACGCTAATTATTTGATCTCACAAACAGGACCCTGATAGTTTGGCCGACCTTGAGAGTAAACAACAAGCGTGTGTTTTGTGGCCTGCGTGGCGTGTGTGTGTGTGTGTGATGGGGGTGGGGATTGAGGAAAGGGGGTGTTGGCTCTGTAAACTATAATTAACCTCGCGCATGCAGACACACAGGTATTCCTGCCTCGCTAAGCAGCAGCGGAGGAACATAAGGAGGCAGCGAACTCGGATAGAGGCCAACAGACTGGCTTGTTGCTGCTGCGGCACAATAGGGTGTGAAAAGCAGCGTGCGAAGAAAGCAGGAGGGTGAGGGATGAAGGTTTTGTCCTACGTTTCCCCCTCCCACTCCCTGCCTCGCAGCCTTGACAGCTTCAGCTCATTGTATCTTCAATGCCCCGGCCTTTCAGGTAGATGTGCAGGAGCTGTATAGAAACCATGCCTCTCAGATTGTCCTTGAAAAACAAACTGCTGATATACATGACAGGTGCATCTGATGTATTCCTGCAGTTCAGTGTGGAGCCGTTGTTGTTATAGCATGCCGGCCATCTGCTATTGTCATCAAATGTCTTTTTTTCTTGACCAACTGAGGCTTTAATAGCATACAATCGAGATTCTGTAGAGGGATATTGATTTGAAGGAGTCCTTACACCAACTGGAGATTGCATAGCTTTTTTAGCACAACTGAGTAAGAATAGAAAATACATTGTAAATAAATAAATGCTTATAATTTCATCAGAAATTCATTTTAATATGTGGAAAACTAGGTGGAGCCTATCTCCAGAATTCAATGAAAAGATGATTTCACAATTGTAATAGCTACAAATATTCAAAACGCTTGTTATGCTGCAGGTCAGTCAGACACATAGTTATTTTAATTTGCAGTGTCCTGGTCACCACATGAAGCTCTACATGTTTTCATCTGAGCCGGCCAAAAGAAAGTCATTACTAATGTTATTGCTAGAGAGATGTTTATAGTTGACCTGAAAGGTTATAATGTAATATGCAAATTACATTTTAATATGAAATCGCGTGTCAGTGTTTTGTTGGTTGGAGTTCTTCTTCCGAATATTTATCTTTTAATGCTTGAAATATTCGCTATTAATTATTGCAATGCTTTTTTTTCCTTTAAAACTTATAATAAACCTGCTATAACGTCTCAGTTTTCTTAAAAAGAGTCTAAACATTGATCCTAATCATTTGTTAAAGACACAGCAAATGTATATTCAACATGGTAATTAAGAACTTTGCAGAAAAGGGATGACGTTCAAGAAGTGACTTTTTTTTCAAATGTTGTAATCTATAAAGGGCTCTGAAGCACGCTTTAGTATTTATCAAAATGTAAGGGTGACATTTCCAGTGCAGGATTAAATCCCACAACAACTAGTTTTGTATTTTTTTTTATAAATAAAAACACATGATCTTTTGAGTTCAAATGAATGAGTAAAATGTGCCACCGCTCCTGTGTCTGATTGGAATACATTTCTCCAGCATGAGCACTGTAGGACTGAGAGTCAGTTTGTGAGAATTTAGCAGGTTTAATCATTATTTCGAGCCTTCAGAATCTTTATATAAAAACTTAAATTAGAAAAACAACTCTTGAACTTTCACAGAGCATTCCCACAAATGAAAGACTGATCATATTATCTATTTTTGTACAGAAGATTAATGGATTTAAAAGAAATAATCACGTGCATCTTGTTTTCCAAATCAAATACCCTATACCATCTGCAGTGTTTAGTGGATGAAAAATATGCTTTATGTAATCTTCCTGCAGCCTCACACGGTAACTATTGGCAGTGGTTGTATACAATTCAAGTATAAAAGTGAGGATGAACTCAGCATCGAGGTGATTTTGTGATCACATTTGCTGAACAAAGTAGAACCCCAACAGCAACAATGACCCAGTATATTTAAGACATATAGGACTGGGCATACACTTGTAAATGTAAAGTTAAGTAAAGTGGCCCTGCGTGTTTTGTGAACACTTTAATTCTTACCTCCGTAATAACCGTAGGCCCCGGGTCCTAAGATGTCGGGATCCTCCAGCCTTCCTCCCAGGGGCCTCATCCTCCTCGGGCCCCTGAAGAAGGCGTGCCGCCGGGCCCCCAGAGCACTCAGCTGCTTCATTCGTCGCTCTTTGGATCTTCTGTTCTGAAACCAGACCTGCATCAAACCAGGAAGGCAAGAAAAAGATTATCACCATGACACTGCTTTATCACTGTTAGCTTCTACTGTCTCATGCGAAGAGTGCAAACCATTGTAAGACTTCAAATGTGATCCTGATAACTACAAGATTCAGTCTGTTGCATCATGCACAAACAAATACTGACAGAATTGAAAACAAATGTATATTAGTCAGCTTCATTTAAATCCAGATCACTTTGGTTCATTTCACAGATCTGTTCAACTTCATGCTCACTGTTACAGAGTTTGTATGAAGCATCATTCAAATGCATTTGAATAGATTCAAGCCTTTGAAAGGGCTGGTATTTAAAAGCAAAATAGTAATTATTTATGAAAAAATAAATGTGTATCAGTTTCATCATCCTCCCACTTCTCCGACAGCTCTGTAAACATTTTGAAATGTATATTTACAGTATTGTTTGGCATTATTTTAGGTTTAGATTCTCGGATCTTGACATTCAAATGGAACAAACAAACTTTTCTAATGCTGTTAAAGTTCAACTAAACGCGTAAACCATTCAAATGCACTTACAGCTCACGGAAAATGTCAAAACCAAAATATCAGATTTGCATAAAGTTTTATACCAGAATTGTTTGGTACCTGTATTTCACCCTTTTATATACATAATAGAAGTGTGACAATATTTCTCCAGAAAGCACAAAGTATCAAAGAAACAGAGGAGTAAAGTCTCATAAAGATGTTTAAAGTGAAACGTGTTATCTATGATTGTATACAAAGACACAATACAGAGGATTAGCAATTGTGCCCCAACACACAACCTAATGCAACTTAGTAACATTCAAATAAACAGTTAAAGCTTCAAATCAGAGCCTTTTCACCAACGTTAGATAAACTGTCTTTGAAGAGGAACAAAGGAGGATTTGACTACACACCATATGGAAGAGTGTCTGCATTATAAGCACATCACATATCTTGTTTGGCCTTTGCATCACTGCTGTATAATGATGTATGCTCACCCCAGCCAGGCTACACCAGAGGCACAATCCCACTGTGCTAGAGATTAGCAACAACACACACACAAAAACACCTAAAACCACTTAGACGCTGTTCTATGTGCTCCGGCGGCAGAGGCGACACCTGCTTATTGAGAACAATCGTCTAACTGTAGGGTACATTTTTATGGAAATGCTCCCGCTCCCCTCGAGAGAGCGTTGCTTAGGGATTACATACACATGCTGGAGAAAGCAGCGTGGCTCACAGGGCTCCCCGTGTTGAGAGCAATGGTATTTAACACACAGTGAGCGAGGAGGAGGAAGATGACGAAACACAGCCTCCATTTTGGCTCCAAGCAACACACAGGGGTGGGGATCACGGCGGGGGGACGACTGCTGATTGATTGATTGATTGATTGATTTATTGACTGCTTGATTGAGCTCTGTTGATGCAGCTCTCACACATGCACACACACCCACACACACAGCAGCCTGCAGTATATGATATAGAAGGGGCTCTGGAGGGGCCCTGGTCTGCTCTGATATGCAGTGGGAACAGGCTGCAAGTGAGTAAGAGCAGAGAGGTGGGAAAGGGGAGGGTGGTATGTAAATCTGTGAAATCAGCGATAATTACAGTGAGTGCACAAAAAGCCACATCACAGTTGGCAGAGATGGTGCTAATCATCCTGACACAGTCTGCAACTCAGACAACTGTGTGTGTGTGTGTGTGAGTGTGTTGTGTTGTGTGTGGTGTGTGTGTGTGTGGTGTGTGTGTGTGTGTGTGTGTGGTGTAGTGTGTGTGTGTGTTGTGTGTGTGGTGTGTGTGTGTGTGTGTGTGTGTGTGTGTGTGTGTGTGTGGTGTGTGTGTGTGTGTGCTGTGTGTGTGATGTGTGTGTGTGTGTGTGTGTGTGTGTGTGTGTGTGTGTGTGTGTGTGTGTGTGTGTGTGTGTGTGTGTGTTGTGTGTGTGTGTGTGTGTGTGGTTGTGTTGTGTGTGTGTGTGTGTGTGTTTGTGTGTGTGTGTGTGATGTGTGTGTGTGTGTGTGTGTGTGTGTGTGTGTGTGTGTGTGTGTGTGTGTGTGTGTGTGTGTGTGTGTGTGTGTGTGTTGTGTGTGTGTGTGTGTTGTGTGTGTGTGTGTGTGTGTGTGGTGTGTGTGATCGTGTGTGTGTGTGTTGTGTGTGTGTGTGTGTGGTTGTGTGTGTGTTGTGTGGGGGTGTGTATTTGTGTTTGACGGGTGAAAAAGGCAGACAGGGTCCAAAACAGGTGTGTGTTTGTGTTTAACTGCAAATATGTTTGGAGGTTCTCCTGCCTCTGGCAAAACCACAAAACTAACCTTTTACTAATTTCATGGCTGTGCAACATGTTTGATTACTAAAAGAACCGCTGTCTGCACAAAATAAATTACATTCTTTAAAAAAAGGTATTTATTATATCCATGTATCAGTAAATTGGATTAGTAGAACTTAATTTCAGGGCATAAATGAACGCCTGCAGGTGTACAGCGACGTGGAAATTAAACGCAAATAGTGGAGTGGAATTTATAGGAATAAAAAAAAGTGGAATGAACAGACCATATGTTTTAAAGTAGTGCTTTAAATAAAATCATCAGTGGAATTATTCTAAAAGTAGAAAAACAAATAAAAAATGTGAAATGTAGAATATTTTGGGGCTACTTTAAATGATAAAAGACAGGGGAGATTACATTGTTATGTGGGGAAATAAAACTCACACTGCTTCCACATGATTGAGTTTTACTATAAGACTGTTGTTAAAATACAAATTATAATGCAAGATGACAAAGATTGTATTTGTCACGTGTTTAGGCAATTATCCCCATTTTAGAAATATTTGTATCATTATTATTTCAGATTACAATTCCATCAAAATGGCTTTAGCAATATAAAACGTGCATATACTGTATGGAATTCGTGGGGGATAATGTCAGATTTAATCTATATGCAGCTAATCGAGCACATTATGTTTGACATTTCTCTAACACATGATGAGGCCTTCAATTAAAAACTCAGTTAATTCCAGCTAAATCAAAAAGCAATTTATAATACGTAATTTGTCTCTAATTTGTCTTTGTCTCTGCTGACCCTCCCCTATTTCATTCACTTTTACGCACACGCTCACAGCTGATCCTACCTGGATGACGCGCATGTTTAGTCCTGTTTCCTGGGCCAGTTGTTCCCGGATGTGCCGGGTGGGTTTCGGCGTGGCGACAAACGCGGCCTTTAACGTTTCCAGCTGCTTGGCCTTGATGGTGGTCCGGGGCCCCCGCCTTTTGGTCCCCGAGTTCTGCTCCTCATTCTCAATATTGTTCGTTTCCTTATCAGAGGACGTGGAATTGTCCGTCTCTTTTATGTCGTCCTGTATTGGGTCCTGCAGATCCGGCGATAAACTCCTATCTGTACACGACGACACTGAGGGGCAAACAAACAAGAGGAAGGTCACGATCCGAAATGTCACGCAGGAGGAGGAGGGGGGGGGGGGGGGGGGGGGGGGGGTGGGGGGGGGGGGGGGGGGGGGGTGTTTTTTTAATTAGGCTTGGAGATGCACAGCGGCAACACTAGAAAATGCATTCAAAATATGTGTCATATTTCATTGAAAACTGTCAGAAAAAAGGCACGTGGGTGAGACTTCCCCCCTACTTGATTGTGAATGTCCACTATCCTCTTTTTAATGCACCTTTCAGTTACATTACCTATGTTACATTTGTTTGTCTATGTAGGCTATTCAACGTCTCTGACTGTTATGCTCAATGTATGTCTTCTATTGGTATTACACATTTTCTGTGGCTGAGATGAGCGTTGGACTGCATTTCTGCTTAACAAATTAAGCTTAATATATTATTATTACTTATTGAAGGTATTTGCAGATTTCATAAAATAGCTTGTTAAATATCACTGAAGACTGTTTCTGATTAAATACATACAGAAGGCTACATTGCACATGATTGAATATCACACACAAATACGTCTATGTACATTTGGGCCGTTCAGGATAAGGGAGCGTCAGTCTGAATGCACAGGCGGGATGGGGATGAATAGACTGCGGGAAGAGGAGCTGGACACACTAACGTCATCCCCAGCGGATCCTGGTGTACAATAATAGAAAGCCATTGTCCTG
>CADEHL010001054.1:583719-666219 GCA_902827135.1 Harpagifer antarcticus
TGTCCTGCGGAAGGCAAATATTGAAACCAATCATCTGACAAGGTTGTTGTGAAATGCTCTCCACGGACAAAGCAAAGGTTCAACAAAAAACTGAATATGACGGGACATTATAGGCTCCATCATATTTTCCTCCATTAAAAAGCCAATTCTATTTATCAGATGTGGATTTATTTAATTGTCCAGAACAAGGCGATTTGAGATGGAAAAAGAGACGAACACACTGATCACGGCTTATTATCGCGTTGATTACCTGAGTTCAAGTTGACTTCCTTAATGGCCCCGGAGCTGGCGTAATCTTCTTTGCACACAAACTTGTTTTCGTCTATCACGTAAAGCTCCTCTCCCGTGGACAGCTGCTTGTTACACACCATGCAGGTGAAGCAGTTCAGGTGGAACACTTTGTTACGTGCTTTGCGGACCAGGTCGTTTGGAGAGATGCCCTGCAGACAGCCCGCGCATTTAGTGCCAAACCGCCTGCAAACAACGAAAAAATAATGTCAAATATGTTGGTTTTTTGTAATTAAATACAAAAGCGAGATTGCATCGAGTTAAGGCCCACACAAAATGATGACAGAAGAAGCGCAAAAAGTCCTTGTTGGGGACAAGACATGATTTTAAAAATCAGCCTTGATTTTCTCCAAATAACCATATCAGTAATAATAAAATGTGATAATTATATCATAATAGTTTGGTAGGAATATATAGTTCCAGCACTAACACTTACAAATAGGCCATTATTAACACGATCCAAAATATAATAATGCTAAAACTGTTTTTATTTCCAGCCAAATATTATACTAGCACATACCAGCACAGAGTAATAATAACAGCATGATAATAATTGCAATAATAATAATATATATTTTAACACTAAAACAATGCTTAGACAATGCTTCTCATGATTCCAGTAAAAGTCCGTATAATAATACATTAGCAGTACTATTCAATATTTTTGTAAAGTATCCTATGTATTTAGTAAAAAGTAAACAACCATTCACAATAAACAAAAAAGCAAACGCATGTCACCTGTCTATCTTCTGGGAACAATTATAGTAGCGACGGAGACGCGTTCAAACGAAAGAAATAAAATAGGAAAAAAATCAGTTTTGCCTTTTTTATATTGAGGATCGAGAGAAAACGCATGCTCATTATTTTTGATGGAGGTGCTCTGACAATAACCCCACGCAAAACGTATTAGTGACAATCAACACATTGTAGCCACGGATATATTATAGGATTAAGCAGAGTAGGAGCATTTTAGCGTGAAAATCTTCTCTTAATCCATATTCACCCGCTTAAATACCGAGTGGGAAGACTCATCAATTTGATACACAAATAACCCAAAAATGAATTCTGCAGAATACCCCCCCTGAGTTGTAAGGACTGCTTTTGTATTTGCATAATGGAGGAAAGGGGTGAACTAAATCACACCTGAGTATTATTAAGAGTTATTCAGTGAGTGTTTATCACCTGCATTAATGCTTTTACTATATGAAGAGTTTACAAGGCAGATGTTGGCTCTCTTTGGGCCTGTTATACCTGGATTTTCAGCCGGCCTGTCGGGGGGTGCTTAAGCCTTAGGGTGAAAGCAAGCACTCCTTTTGTGGAGCATTGTTTTAACACTAATGTAGGCTTGTCTCTTCATTTGCAATGGTATCGCTCCACTGTCCCCTCTTTCACATGCATGGCCAAGCCTCCCCCAGCGAAAGGGCACAACTCTACTTACACAACAAATGGACATATTAGGGTGATTACTGTTTCGCCTGGCTAATGGCTGGCCATTTAAATCCACCGCTTGATGGGACCTGCGCTAATATGATGGCCAAGGCCGTGCGGGGCCAATAACAGCCCGTCCGGACAAAAGCTAATGTCTTACATGTCATTAGACAATTTGGGCGAAAATAACTGACACATACAAATGAAAATGATGCTAAGAGAGTGCGACCGGACAAACAAGGGCTTCACTTATCACTCAATTACCTGAGATACTTTTTAGGAATTGTGAACCGGTTAATAGCCTAATGGGTGTTTGGGAAAAAGTGTTGCCTGGATCTGGAAAATAGATAAAAACGCCGAATACGTGGATGCACAATGACATTAAATGTTAGTTGTTTTGTTGTAGAAGCCCCATTTTAAAAGGCCAAAAATACACGACTGATCATTTATTTTAAAAGCCTGCTATTTAAATAAATAATGTACACTTCTACATTGGTTTTTGGGCAGCTCTCTTCTGCTGGTAATATAATTACACTTGCCTTGACTTGATATTTTGGCCTGCCTTCACATAGAAATTATTTTCAGGCTTGACGTTGTGGGCCACATTAATATTGCTGGTACGTTTTTGTATTCCTCTTATCTTTTAATTGTTTGTACCCCTGGAAACATTGACCCTAAATCAAAGTATTGTGCGTATTTTTTTGTAAAGACGGTGTCAGAGCCCATATTAAATAACTTTGAATCCAGACTCGGTACCTGAAAAAGTCAGTTTTGCAATAGAGCTTCCCGTCCCTGGAGAAACACTTCTCGGAGAGGGCGCAGCTGCACTCGCAGCACTGGACGCACTTGGAGTGCCAGGCTCGGTCCAGCACGTTGAGGAGGAACCGGTCCAGGATGGGCCGTTCACAGCCGGCACAGTGTGCCATCATGTCTCCGGCCTGCAGGACGCCGAGTGCCGACCTGCCCACACGGACTGCGCTGCTCGGACTGGGGCAACCCGGGTCTACGGGGAACAACGTCTTGGCTCCGGGTGGTGGGCTGTCAGGCGAAAAGTGGAGGAACCTCCCGTTGAAAGGCAGCAGAGGGACAATCCCCGAGAAGGGTAGTATTAGTCCTGGTCCTGTTCTGCTGCTGTCCTGGCACTTGTCACAATCCACAATCCAAAAGAGAGGACGAGAGGCTTCAGCCGCGCCAGCTGATGGACTGCGTAATGGACAAACCGGACATGTTTTCACACGCCAACTCAGAGTTAAAACATCATTATTCAAACGCGTTTATTTCTAATAATGTATCCCTTCGCTCATGCTTTGTTTTGGGTCCAGTCATTTCCTTACGGGCTCACCTCACGCCGCCACTTTCTCATCACTGTGGCTGTGGTTATCACGAGGTTTGCCAGCGCTCACATTGGATAACGCCCTCGTTAATTCCCGGGGCAGGAGAGCCAATCAGAACACAGTTGTTATGGTTACACGTTCATAGCTGAAGCCTCGGAGTGAACCTGCATCACACACAGGAACACAGGGCCAGGCATGCATGTGGAAGGTTCCATGGTGGTGCACAGAGACTGACTTTATAAGGAAAAACGCATCAGTTAGTGCCACCCGAGATCCCCCCTGTAACATCTTTGATCGGACTTTCAACTCGAAAGTCCACAAAACACGAGGAAGGTTAGGAAATACCTGTACGATAGGCGTTTAAATGGCACGTTGCTGCCACAGAGATGAATGTGAATAGAATAGATGCAATGGGAATGGGAGTAGCCGAACAAGGGCTAATGCTACACAACCTCATAATGGCCTTGTGACAAAACGCTCCTGCATCACATTGAGGCTGTGCAGGCTGCAGAGGAGGGGCCGCGGGCCTTTTCTCATGCAGAAAGCTATTTACAGGGAAATGCGATGGATTAGCTGGAGCTCATCAATAGGGAGAGCCTGGTCACCCGGTGCTTTAACAGAGTGGCCACCAATCGAAGGGAATTTCAATATTTACCAACAGGCTCGTTTTGTTAGTTCGCAGTTAAGCAAACATGCAATACGCTAATTCATGTTAGTGGATGCGGCCGAGAAGCATTTTTTTCTTTCCATGGTAATGATGATTCATTTCAATAACATTAGGTGTGAATTTTGACTCATTTTAAACGATTATAGGTCATCCAAGACAACATTTAGAGAGGAACAGATAAACAACAGCTGGTAGTTATAAGAGATTAAGGAAATGCAATAAAATGGGTAAATAGACAAATTGTAATGAGTCAATATTATATATTTTAAGTCCTTTATACCTCTTTAATTTATTATTAATTACAGTTATGCCAGATAAAAGGACTTATAAATGCATTATAAATCCATTATATTATTTGGCAAAACTTTTTTTTTTCTGACTTTTTTGGCCATTTACATACATACTCAAAGCACCTAAGTCAACATGTCCTTGTGTTGCTGAAGGGCACATTGACATCTGAAAGGAGAAGTCAGGTAATGGTTATCAACTGTTCTACCATCTTTTCTTTTTATTCATAATTTTACAAATTAATGGCTGTTTTTGCCCCTTTTTGTGCATCCCAAAATTGTTTCGGTTGCAGACCCATTCAAAGAAGTCTCAATTTCTCAGCTGTGGTATATAATTACTGTTTTTCTATATCAAAATTACACCAAGGACACCAAGTGTGGATGTATGCTGCAGGTAGCAGTGGTTTAACCTGTGTATTCCAGGCCTTTGTAGAGACAAGCCTGAATGAGTTTCCTCAATTATCAGAGCTCCTAACACAGAGCCCTTTAGCCTGTACAACACGGGTGAGACAAAAAAAAAGGAGGGGGTGGTATTCAGGAGAAAACGGTGGGAAAACGAGCATGTGAGGCAAATGTGTCCAATCATCTCTTGTTTGAATGAATGTAGCATTGTGCATAGAAGAAAAAAAACCCCTGTTTGCTTTTGCTTTGCTCTGCTGTGTACACGACCCTAACGGAGAGACCCTCACCTGTGGAAAAAAGGAGCTGTCCCTGGTACCAAAAGCACGAAGCACCAAGGACAGCAACAGGCTTTTCTCTTTTCAATGGGGACATCATACATTATGGCCTATGTAATCACACATAGCTTATACTTTCTTCTATGTACACCCTGTTTACTGTATGTTCAATGCATTCTGACATGTTGACTGCAAACTCTTATCTTGACCCTGGCATGGCATTTCATCCTGCTATAGGGACAACATCAATGTTGGAAAACAATTCTAGAGCCTTTTCCTTCAAGGACTGTCATTTATTTCCCTTTGATACTTATTCCTATAGAGTTATGTTGACTTAAAGGCATCTGCAGAAGTTTGTAAACCACCCTATATCTTAAAAAATAGTTATTTTGGTGGAGTAAAACATACTACATCATGGTTTATGCATTGCATTATCATAATATATGAGCACACTGATTAGACAATTCCATAGCATTAAAGAAAACTGAACGGTGTTTTGCTTACATAGGATATATTCCCCGCAGGTCACATAACTAATAGAAACAGGCCTATGACTCACATTTTTTGTAAGCAACCTATGAGTAATTTCATTTAAATAACAGACATTTTCCAAATAAAAGTTGTTTTACAATTGAAAATAAAGCTTAAACATCAATACCCTGGATAACATTTTAGGATTCAACACATTCATGCGAAAGCCTTCTAGCCGAAATGATAGGATTCAGGAATGAAAATATACAATAATATTTTTGATGACTATTTTATAAATTGCAGAAAACTCTTCATATGTATTGATCTATTGAGAGCATGCAGAGCATCACAACACATATTTTTCAAGGTACAACGTCTGAGCATCTCTGCCTTTTCTTTGCTAAGAGGCCTTCATGAAATACCTCTGCAGCTGCACTGCTCTGTATTCCTCAATGATTTTTTATTTAGTAATGCAAAGCGAGTAAAAATACCGTGATACACACAAACCCTGAACCCTCGGTGTCCCTTCAGTATGTGCTCCGACAGAATCTGCACACGAAGGATGACAGAAATAAAGGTTAATGTTTGTAGTAATTGGATTTGAGGAAATATTTTAAAACACAGAAAGAAACAACCTTCTTTTTAGAGAAGTAGCTTGTTATTTGTAGTAGCTGCTGTGCACTGGGAGTTGAAATGAAGCCATAAAGGGAAAATGAGAAGATAGAATATATATCGAAAAAAAAAGGTGCATATAGATAAATGAGACATGGAGAAAAGAAATCTACCTCCACCTCCCCTCCACTGTGCACCTTGACATCCTGGACACCTGAGCAGACCACCGCCGCCCCCGCCTCCTCCTCCTCTATTCCTGCAGAAGCCATTCAATGCATGCGGTGTCACCCCAACCCCAAAGACGTGCACGCTCCCACACATGTACGCTCAAGACCACCTCAGGGCCCCCTCTTTGGCAGGGCCAGTCCCAAGGAGAGGTTAGTATGATGGATGTCTGACTGGTAGCCCTCCCTTCGGGCCTCCCTCTCGTCACCTCTCTGCCGCTCTGAATTAAAAGGCCGTTTGTCTCCTCCGAGTCCTCAGCTGTAGAGCGCCGCGGCCTGCAATTTCACAGCACTCAGAGAGAGAGGGAGACCATTACAGAGGAGGTTGTCAGGGGAGCCATCAGAGCCCGGACACGCCTGAGGGACTCTCTCTTTCCCCTCCATCTTTCTCTGCTGCCGTCTCCTTCTGCTCACCCACCAACACCTCTGTCCCACTGCAGGCAGCCAACCCTGCACTCAACAAACATAGAAATATGCAAGGCCCTCTGTACATTCAAGCATGCATACTCCTATGTGCACACAAATCAAAGAATTATTCATTTTATTTTATACCCGTCTTGTTCTATTTTAGCTTTTTGTAACGTCTATCCTCTTTGATCTTAACTAACTTTGTATTAGTTGTATTTAAATGTCCTATTATAATCGGAGGTGGAGAAGTACTCAGATCTTGTACTTAAGTAAAAGTACCAGAGTGTAGGAATGCTCTGTTACAAGTAAAGTCCTGCATTCAAAATGTTACCCAAGTAAAAGTATGTATGTATTAGAAACCAAATATACTACCAAAAGCCAAAGTACTCTATATGTGCATGGCCCTGTTTTTGGAATAGTATATATTATAAGTTTAGATTACCATTATCAAAGCTGGTAAAGGTGCAGGGTAGATCGTAAATATTACTCCAGGTGTCAGGTTAAGTATTTTTTAAGTGTTGATTATATTTCACACCATTAATTTAAATCAGCAGGTATTATATAAATGTAGTGGAGAGATCACTATTTACCTCTGAATTGTAGTGTAGTAGAAAAATTGAAACACTCAAGGTAAAGTACAAGTCCCTCAAAATTGTACTTAAGTACAGTACCTGAGTAAATGTACTTAGTAACTTTACACCACTGCTTATAATGTGTTTATTTTTGCACTTTGTGTCTATGCTTTTGATTGTTTTAAGTAAAGTTATTTCAGTTAACTCGTTGCCAACTGTGCTGCTGTATATAAATAAACTTTCCCTGCCTGCACGCATATCACACACGTCATTTTGGATTTTGAAACGTTCTCTCTGTGTTGGTGCTTGAATAAATTATCACATCTAATAATATAAAAAGGTAAAGCAAGACAACAGAGATTTTCAAAGATGAAATAACACGTGCTTACTCTTGGAAATGGAAAACTTGAACTCATAAGCAATGAAACATACTTTTAAATTATTCAATACACTCAGAGGACCTTCTGCAACAGCCTTACTTTGTATGACCAGTTGCTAATGTTAGCAAACTTGAGGTATTGCTGTATATCTATTATTGCTGTGCCCTATGTTACAACTGCGCTCTAACATGAACTGTTGCCACAGTGGCTGCTGTTCAGCAATAGTCCAGCTTTAAAAGGATAACAGTGGCCGTATTCATACATCATGTTAACACGGAAAGACCAAAACCAACAATGTGTTTGAGGTTGAGTATGCTTGAATAATAATAGTTCATACAACCTGTTGTCCAAGTATGTTTAGTGTTTACATTTCATCCGATTGGCCGCCACTTGAAGGTGGGCGAAAGTCCTGCCGTCATAACCTCCTTCACTATGACTCTGTAGAGAAAGGTCTCTGTGCCTCTAGGGTCTTTGTCGTCAATGAATCATATCAATTGGGATGATTGCAAATAGTTTTGGGACTTTTCTGGACGTTGTAGCAGTTGTAGTGGACTTGAGGTAGTGTGCGAATGATCAGAAGATTAAAATCAGACTTTCCCTTTTGAAAACTAACGGAAGGCTCATCAACAATGGAGATCTATGGCATAGAAAAAAAAGATGTCAGGGTTTGATGGACACACATTCTTAATTCATAGTAAACATTTATGCTGAGGTATTTGTTCTGTAAATTAAGCATATCTGAAGAAATAGTATGTTGTTTAGAAACTATATAACTATGTGTACAGAAGCATTTCCTCTGTATGTGTAAAGGGCATTTTAAGAGATTTTTCCTCAGTACTCACTTTTGTTTTTAGTAGAATGAAACACTGTTAGCATTTCTCTATTGAATTGGTCTTGAATTAAAAACGTCTTCTTAAGAACGCTCTTGAAATGACCTTTATGTGAAGCGCTCTTGCTCAACATGAATCTGCACTGTAATAATACATGCGTGAGTAGAAGGACGGGCAGAATGGAAAGCCATCATCAAGGAAAACAAACATGAAAGGATACTCAACTCACAAACACGAGCCTCTCAAATAACCCAGAATAAAGTACAAATTCAAACAACCAGAGTCACCTCTCACCCTACGAACACTAAATCCCACATTATTCCTCGCACAAACAAACACCTGCAGAAAGTACACACTGTATCGGTGTTGAACACATAATTGGAGCATTGTTCCAGGTGGGCAGGAGTCACAAGTCGCTGTGCATGACTATTCATCAGGCTGGATCTTCCTACCTGCAGTTATCCGCGGGGTAAGGTTGCTGCGACTTTATGTGTGCAGAGTAGTAAAAAGACAGGGTGATGGGATCTGGGTAGTTGTGGAGAGTGAAAGCATGACTGCATGGCTCACACTGTGCTGAGTTCAGCCCCCTGTCATTGAGATATAATGAGGGAAGATCACCCTTTCACTGTGGGCCATCCTAATGACGGTTAATGAATGGGGGTGTGCATTGCACCTTTGCCCTCACCTACTCTATTAATCAGAGTAGGGTCACACACAGCCGCCAGGACCCAACCTTCCCCATCTGGCAGCACTAATGGACCAAGCGATGGATTGAAGGTGCTTTTAGTTAAAGAGCTCTGGTTAGTAACCATGGAGAGAGGAGAGAAAAGAGAGGGATGCATCCTTTCCCAGGAAGAGAAGAAACCAGAGGAAACAACGGAGGAGGAGGAGGCAGCTGACTGGGAGAAGGTTCTACACCTCCGAGGTAGTAGGAGTGAGAAGTGTGTGCGGCCTCGACCTCTGACCTCTTCTCAGCCACCTTGAGGAAGGATCAGAAGGGTCAGCTGGCAATCTGGACTGCCCATGGCAGGATCAGCCACTGACAGACATGTAGCAAACTGTGAGCGACAGCATCCCTGTGTTACATCTTAAAGTGAGAAATTGCCTGAGTTGCTGCATTGGATGCATTTGTCAAGAAATAATCACAGAATAATATTCTGTGTCACATCTGGATTAATGCTAGCTGCTCTGTGAGGATTATTCCATGCATAGAACTGCCTTTAGCTCAATGCTAGAGTCAGGAGGCTCTTATGCTCATAGGGACAATGCTAGAATGTTTTGCAGGTGTAATGTTTATGATTTTTGCGATCTCATTTATCTTGTTAGCATGCTAACATTCAAACATTACTTAAAAGAAAAGATGCGATTTAAACGAGAAATAAGAGAGAATATATGTAAAAAATATGTTTTTTATGACTTAAAGAGCACAACAGAAGCTATACAACTAACAAGAGCAAACGGAGAAAGGGTCACTTATAAAAGATATTTGATCAAAGCTAGAATATTACTTAAAATCATCATTTGAAGTTAATTATGACCTTTTGTTTACATGAAAACTATATCTCAGCTTTCAAATCTTATCATTTGTGTCACTATGTATCAGGCTCTGCCATGTTTGACAGCTGATTCATAGTTTAAGTGGCAGTGTAGTCAAAATTCAAATCAAACAGAAATATTTTAGCATTTGTTTCCATGTGCACGGTGTGTTTTTGTGCTTTAGCAGTGCACCAGCAAACCACAGCAGAGGGGGGTTTCAAACATAATGGAATATAACTTGTTTTTGAATACGTTCTACATTATAATTTTACTGTACGAATGTTTATCAAAATCGTCTTAAGTAAACAAAAAAACATCAATGTAATTGGTCTTTACAAACTATGAAAGTGTTTCAAGAACTAGATCTATCCCCTACTTTACCTAATAGTTATAAATTATGAAGTTGTATATAACATGTTCTCAAAGCAAAAGTTTTTTTCAAATGGACCGGAAAGTGGGAAGAACACCTTTTGAAATCTATCAACAAAAACTCAACAATAACCAATCCCTGACAAAAAACACATTAAATCAGCTATTCAGAGGTAGGTCACTTCAAACGAAGGTCACATTTTCAATTCTGTTGCTTTTCAAAGAAAATATAATTGAGAACAAATTCCATTACTTTTCTTCTACTGCAGATTTATATGTTCAAAATGTGTTGCTTTGCGCTGCTTTAAGTCTCACTGGGCTAAAAGCCAGATGGATTAATGTTGGTTACACGGACAAAATGGTGATTACATAACTCCTAAAATGTAAACAAATATGATATAAATGATTTTATGATCCTAATCAGAAGCAGTTGAATTGTTCTAGCCATTTTGTCCCAGTGTGTATCCCCTCCTGCATTGGTCAGCTGTGTGCAGATGCAGAGGGAGAATTGAACTGGACTCAGCAGCACGACAAAATGGGAAGGCTGGCCTGAACAAAAAGGAATGGAGGGGGAGAAGGGAAGGAGGGGGGGGTAATATCTCGGCTATGTATGTGCTCTCAGTATCCCGTCCTCCCCTGGCTAACCGCAACCGGCGGCCACTTGAATTAGCAGCAGAGGATTATGGGCAGAGAGCCTCATTAATCTGGGCAACAAACAGTGGCCAGTGTGAATATTTGCACCCAGAAATTGAAAAGATTAAGTCCTATTTGACAATGACTGGCAGGCTCTGCGCTGCAAGAGGCTACTGTTAAATATTCATATCCTGGACTCCTTCTCTTCCTCTGTCTGCCTCGTGTGTGTCTGAGTGTGTGTGTGTGTGTTGAATAGAAGTAATGTGCAATTGCAAGACAATAAGTACGGTTTTTTTAGATTTTGGTCAATCAGTATGAGCAATCGCGCCTACAAACTGAACATTCTTAAAATGCAAATTGGCAAAGAATAAGCACACAAGACAACATCTTTTGAATCATCCTAGGAAGCTAAGCGTTATTTAAAGAGGCCCCTGTTATGCTTTTGGGGTGTTCCCTTCCCTGTAGTGTGTTATATAGGTTTGTGTGCATGTAAATGTTCTGCAAAGGCTAAATTCACAAAGTTCCCTCCAGAGTGAGTTTCTCTCCCACACACTTCCCCCCCTGCCTGAAACGCCTCCATTGGACTCCTTTGTTTACTTCTGGAACACAATGACATCACTATGTTACACTCGCACTTCTATTGGCTAGTGCTCGAACACTTTGTACGTGAAGGAAGGCAGGGTGGGGGCATCACCAAAATGATGACCAATCACAACAGAGCTGGCCAGCTAACCAATCAGAGCAGACTGGGCTGTGGTTTCAGACAGAGGGTGAACAGAGGTGCTGCAGCACAGGCAGTATGAGAAAAGAGCTTTTTGAACATTAAAGCATGGAGACATGTCACAGTAGAGACACAAATGCACCTGAACATTTAAATATGACCCCTTTAAACCAATAATTGTACATTTTTGACCAACAGAAGACGGATATAGGGTTATGGATTGTGTTGCTGGGATATATAGACCATTTCCTTAACTCTTACAAACACACATTAATGACCAGAAAGGGAGTGGTGGGGGGGTCTGCTGTGACATCCCATCGTTCTGCCTGCCTTGTCAGCCTGGCAGGAGATTCCTTCCTGCTAACGCTCAGCAAATACACCTGCTATTCATTTCCTACAAGGCAGAGAAGGCTATCCAGACCTGACAAAGCTATTTACCCACCTCCAACCCAGCCTGTGCAGACGCTATCGCTAATGTTTTCCCTTCTGCAGGAGATCAATATGTTTGGAAGCAGACAAACAACCCTGCTCTGCCGGGCAGGCTCTTCCCATTTAGCAGGCCACCACTGGGGGCCCTGACAGCAGATGTACACAACCGAATCAACAAGCAGCGCTCCTCCAGAGTCAACACTGGACAGGGATATACACTGCTAAGAATTAACACCACCGCCCATATGCCATACCAAGGATCAACACTCATCCTCAGCCCAGTGCCAAGTTGCTCCCAGAAAACAAACCACAGAAGGAATATTGATTTAAGCATGAGCAGGGAGAATTATAACTGAAATGTAATGCGGCTGGAATAAACATAAAGCTTTTATCGTGATGGTAAGCTGGATATCTGCACAGTGTGGAGATGTTTGAGACAGGCGAAGCGAAATGATTCAGACCAATTCAGAGCAGCAGACAACTTTCCAGAAGATAAAACAGTGATATTAAGCTTGAGTAAACAACAGCAACCAAACCAGACAATACAAACAGTGAGGGCCAGACTAAACCAACACCCTGGTTCTTCTCCTCTGGATAAGCCCTCATGCTCTCTCAACTCCTCTGCCCGTCTACACTTCTCTTGTTTCCTTTCCTCACTTCTCATTTACTCTAATATTCTTTGGTGTTTTAGCCTTTAAACTTCAGGCCTCAGGTCGGACTCCAGCCTGGGCCCCTGCAGTAAGGAGGGACGCCCCGTGCATAAAGACTCAGGCCTTGAAACCTGGGGAATCCCTTCTTTTGTTTCCTTGTCTCTCATCTTGGCTCATATTCCTGATTCCTCTACTCTTGTCTCTTTCTACTATTTCATCCACTCTTCTCTCAGTCTCTCTTCACCTATCATTTTAATCTCCTCTTCCTTTCCTCTATATCTTGTCTTATCTCCTCTCCTCCTTTCCCCTGGCTTTTCTCATTTCTCCTTTCTTCTCTGTATATGTCACTTTTCCTAATTCCCTCTCCTGTTTTTTGACAATTGATTATTTAATGCATTTTCCACTTTTTTATATTGATCATAATGCCTTAAGAACGTTGACATTTCACATTTAGAAATGCATCTACCGTGATTCTTTTTGTTTGTCATTCGAGGTACTTTACGTACAAGTGAATCTGATGTAGGATAGTACATGAGGAGGAGGGCAGAGGAAGCAACCAATTTGTGTGTGTGTGTGTGTGTGTGTGTGTGTGTGTGTGTGTGTGTGTGTGTGTGTGTGTGTGTGTGGAGAAGGAAACATGACTGAGTCAATGCACATTTGAATGTTCCTTTCACATGAAGCAGCTGTGTGCAAATGTGTGTGCGCACATGCAGAAGGTGATCATGAGGTTGATTTCTGGTTTTACGTGTGTGTGTGTGTGTGTGTGTGTGTGTGTTCGTGAGTGTGTTCGTGGGAGCGGCAGGGTGACTGTTAAATTGTTCTGTGTTGTGGAGATAACACCGGATCCCTATCGGCTGCATCAGGGGGCTTAAGACCCCAATGGGCGTGAGGGGAGAATGAATTTTCCTCACTACTCTGCATATTACAGGATTACACTGCACCTTTAGATATGCTTGGGCTGAGCCTATCTCTGCCTTTTGGCTATACGCATGTAGATTATTGAAATAGACTGTCACACAGCGAATGAATTGAAGCAACACCACAGGGACTGCACAGGCTCCTGAAATGAAATACGCCAAAGTGAGATAACCGTGATAGGATTTTAGTTTCTGACATTGTTCGGACAGAATAGTTTCTTATAATTCCGGCATGTAGCCACAAAATGTGTCTGCGCTGCTTTTCTTTATTTATGAAAAGGAAAAATAAACTACTGTAAAAGAAACGTGATGGGAACATTAAGCTGTGCTGCAGTTAGGGCAGCAGCAGCAAACAAACATCTCTTCATTTCCCAGGCCCCCTCAGACACAGACTCCTGCATGGAGCTCACAAGGTGCAACAGAGTCTTTCATCCATTACAAACTCTCCACCCAGCGCCACGTGCAGAGGCTGTGGAGGTGCAGGGTGTAGGTAGAACAGACTGGCCTCTGGGCTTGATGGTGGACAAGAGGGGGAACACAGAACGCAAGGAGGGGCCGTCTTCTTCTTCTCTTTTCCCTTCAACGCCTCCTTCGTCAGCCCCCCTCTCCCCCTCTCCCCCTCCTCGCAGCCTCTGACTAATTACTCCTTTTTTCAAATGCAAAGCAGCGACAGAAAGTGAGATGATTTCTCGCCGGCCGCTTTAGGGAAGAAGCGAGGAGAGGGGAGAGAAAGAAAGCCGAGGCAAGAAAAGAGGAGCGAGAAGAGACGAGAGAGGCTGAATGGAAGAAAGAGGTGACTTTCTTTCCTCGGCTGGCGGGGACCTTTGAAGTTGGGCAAGATGGAGAGGGGAGGGGGTCTTTCTGTGAGGGGACGGACGTAAGAAAAAAGCAGGAGGGAAGATCGTGTTAACGAGATGGCCTCTAAAGACGAATTAAATGGTGGGAGAAAAGAAACACGATCAGGCCTGGCCCTACTTATAGACTCCTCACAGACTCACTCTTTTCAGCGCCGCAGAGGTGTACCAAAGCCGGAATTCCACAGCTCAGCTCTTTAAAAGGCTTGGAGTGTGGGGTGGGTGAGTGAGGGGCTGCGTTCGGGGGCAATAGGGTGTGTGTTTGAGTGCAAATGTGTGTGCGGCAGGGTCACTCGTCCTTTAGTCACACATCCCAGCCCCTCAATGAGGAGGTCAGGGACTTACACACCGATGGAGGGTCAGAAGTGGCAGGGATTACACGTCTGCTCTAAGCCCCCTAGATCCTAGTGTTTTCACTCCCTCTCGCTGTTTGTTGTTTTGTGGCGGAGCAGACGAAGGAAAGAAAAGGAGACGGTCGGGGGAATTAGTGTAAAGCTCGGGAGATGAATGGGCATCTTATTCGCACCTCTTGTTGGCTGTTTTTCACCCCCCCCAAAACAGCCCTCCCATTCCTTGTCGCAGTGAAAGCACGTTAGGGTATCCTTTGTGCGGACAAAAGGAGACTCCCCTCCTGGCTTTCATGCTCCTGCTGGAGCAACAAGAGGATTTGGCCCGCCATGCAGCGCCAGAGCTGCTCCAGCTTTGATTGGACATCGGCAGGAGAGAGCTCTGCCTCCCTTTCTTGATTAATCAAGTGATTCCAGTGCTCTCAATAACACCTTTTTTCTTACACACTCTTTCTGTGTCTCAATAATCCTATCCTCTCCACCCCGAAATACCCCAACCCGACAACCCACGTCTGGCCTTCTCCCCCAATGGAAGAACACTTTTTCATCAGATTTGTTCCGTGTGCTTCATGTGACTTTGTGCTTATCTGATGTGTGGGTGGTTTGATTTCTCTGTGCTTATCACGGCTGACACAGAAAAAACATTAGCAGGATTCATTTAGATTTTTACAAGAGTTGACCAAGAGTTAACCCAACGTGTCATTCAAAACACAAGTGCCTTCAACTGCCTGATTTTAGATTGTTTTTTCCTTTTCTGTAAACAGAGATCCAGATTATGAGATTGTCATTGGAGTGTTTCAAATACAAATCTCTTCAGCTCATGCATTATTCTGCTCTTGTATATTATTTATTCGCGTTGAAATGTAGTCACACTCCAACGACTATTCTTTTATTATTTCTGATGCTGCATCAGACTATCGAGCTCATCGAGTTCAATTCAATTCAATTCTTTTTATGTTCAGTTCAATCGAATTAGAAAACTAACATGCACCGGCAACTATCATCCGCTGGTTTTAATAATGTAAAGAATAAAACAGGCAAGGCTGAGCACTTGAAGTTGAAAATTATATTTGTATCACTTTTAATTAGGTGAGTGGTCGTTGCGCTTGATCCACATGAGTGACAGCACTGGCAGATAATATAAATGAATGTATATTACAAATATATGAAATGTACTGTATATAGTCTGCATTTACGAGAGGATCAACTGGTATACTATATATACACTACTGGCAGGTTTCAGTTTTTTCGAAACATTTGAAATTGATTTCCTGTTGCAGTATTTGCTAATGTAAAAAAATGAAGAAAATAAACTTGGACCCAAGCTGTTTCCTAGCAACAACATTTCAATGACACACTCTCAAGCTGCTGGAGGTTGAGTGCCTTGCTGGAGGGAAATACATTAGTTTTAAAGGGTTTATTCAACTTCTAACTATTTTTAGCTGATGAAATTGTGCTCATAAATATTGGTGTCACAGCACTGGGACACTGACATAAACATCTCACCTGAGGTCTGCTCACTACAAGGAGCTGACGTTTAGGTGTACATTGGTTGAATAAATATATAAAAAATAGGTAACAAGAAAGGGGACTTGTACTTTACTTGAGTATTTAATTATTTGCACTTCTACCCCACTACAATTCATAGGTAAAATTGTGTACTTTCACCTTTAGTTAATTTGCAGATTCCGATTAATGATGTAAAATATATGCGACACTTAAGACTTTAGTTACACCTGGAGTCAAATTGATGCACCTTTACCAACTTTGATACCATTAAAATGCATACAAAATCATCAAAACATGATATATTTTATTCTGAAATGGGCCAATCTGCATCATTACATTACATGTTACTTGTTAGATGCTTTTATCCAAAGCGACTTACCGCAATCCCCACGGGAGCAATTTGGGGTGAAGTGTCTTGCCCAGGGACACAACGACATGGTGACTGCAGTGGGGATTGAACCTGTGACCCTCTGATCCCAACAACTATGGCCAACCCACTACCCACACGCCTCCACTATGAGTGCTTGGTACTTTTTTGATGCCCATACTTTAGTATTTTTAATTCAGTAACATTTCAATTCCAGGACTTTGCTTGTAACAGCGTATTCCTACACTCTTGTAGTTCTTCTTTCACTTAGGTACACAGGATTCCACCTCTGCCTACTTGGTGTTCCACAGATCTAACCAAATGTAACCAACCCTTAACAAAGTCATTCAGCTGCTTTGTCAACACTGACAACAGTTTCTCCATCTTACCTTGGCTCCTCATGGTGTATACCCTGAACACCTGTTCTGCTAGATATCACTTTCTTCTTGACTCAACATCCAAAT
Organism: Harpagifer antarcticus; assembly: GCA_902827135.1. Lineage (NCBI taxonomy): Eukaryota > Metazoa > Chordata > Actinopteri > Perciformes > Harpagiferidae > Harpagifer > Harpagifer antarcticus. Next base: position 600,694 of record CADEHL010001054.1, read on the forward strand.
TTATTTTCCTTATCAGCTCAGCAGCTTTGTATCTGGTGGTGGGGGGTTTCAGTGAGTAGGTGGGTGGCTGTTATAGATGCTACAAAGACAAGAGAAAAACACAGAGGCAGAGGAAGGGGGGTGAGAGGTGGTGATAAACAGAGTTGGGTGGGGGGGTGCCTTGCTACGATAAATCAAGATCCAGACTAATCTATTTAGCATGCGCTCACCATTATCCTGTCAGTGAAACAGCTAATTAATTAACTGATTCCACAATGAAGAGGTTTTGAATGAGCCCATTTAGATAATTACTACAAGGAACCGATCGGGCCAGTCATTTACCACTGTCGCAGGTTCCAGCATTGGCAGCTGCCCCTCACTGTCCACAGCCTCATCGTCACAACTACTCTAATACTCTACACCTTTAACAACTTTGAGGTTTGCACATCTGAGAAGAGAAAATAAAGCTTATTCTATTGTTTGATCACTGAATGTGGATAAAACCATGCCAACCTCTTATTATAACAGTGATGCTCTCTTACATTAGAGAGCATATGTTGTACTCATAAATGCATGGGTGTATTATAAATATGTTCTTTATACCTTAGATCTTTAACTTATATTGTTACCTTTTTGGAACATATTTTTAACTATGGTTAAAGGTGGGTTATGTCATTTATTTCAGAAACACTTTTTTGTTATATTCCATTGAATGCTCTTAACATCCCGATAGCAATAAATATATGAAATGCTTTGACAATAAATACATCAAAAAATGTCATCTGTGGAAGCCGTGACGCTGTAAAAAGCACGACCAATCATTCAGCCTTCCATCTGTGCACAAACTTATCTCTGCCCTCATTGGTCATGTGCGCGTTCCTGTGTGTTGGAGGAGGAGCTCTGTAAGGAAGTGGCAGATTTTCTCCGGCTGTGTATTTTCAAATTCTAGCGCACTCGAGCTGGTTTCTCCAAAATTACCTACCCCACCTTTATTCTATCCAAATATGCAATTTATTAATATTTTATGAAGATCTGATCCTTTGTCAAAAACAGTGTGGACAGTACTGTCCACACTGTTTTTGACAAAAAACACCTTTAACGATTTAAGAAATAATCGTTTAGCCCCGTCTGAACATCATCTTAGAACATCCAACAGCTTTTGTAAATAATGGCATCGCTTTTGCTCTTTTCTTTAGCCAACAGAAGAAGGTCAATCTTTTCCAGGAAAATGAAACATGTGTGAGCTCTAACAGCTTCTAAAGCTGTAAACCTGCCGTGCAAAACTACTCACGCCTTTCAGGTAGCAAGGTCAAGACAGCTGAGGGTTCCTCATCAGTTCTTACTTCTGTTGGAGCTGCTTATTGCACAGTATCTTGAGTGTTCTCCCTTTAACTTTGAGCTAACTGTGTCATTCTCAAGTTAAAATAATGCTTTAAACTACGATTCCTACATTTGCACAAACTTGTATTTCATCTAAATATCAATGCAACTCCTGCACAGTACTAAACCTGACACTTAGGAGCAGCACTGCGGCAGTAAGCTTATACATTTCCTGTAATGCAGTAAGACAACAAAATCATCACAAGGCCAAATATGAAAACTTGACATTATGCGCTATGTAACACTCTTGTTTGTTTGGGGTCTCTATGAACCTTTAACAGAGTTTAAGGAATATAAAGGGAGTTAAATGTGCTTAAATAAATGAAATGAATGAATTGGACAGGATGTGATATAGTGGCTAAAGACTAGACAGAGAATATGAGAGAAGAAGATTTACTATAAGCCAGAGTCCAGTTCATGCGGTCTTTAGCGGACGTGATATCTGTATTAAAACAGGCTGTGATAAATGATGCTGTTTCTTTGAACTTATTTTGTAGTTTAATAAATTGACAATTGTTCCTTTTCACTGCAGATAACAGGGGAACGCACTGTGCACACACCAAGACGTTTAAGATTAGTGATGAGCAAAGATAATGAGCAGAAACACAAGAGAGGCATAATGACATTTCCTCCTACAAACGATGGCTGTGGTAATTATTGGCATCATTGGCTTCAGAGTTAATAAAAGCCTTTTAAATTGTGTTGTAGGTATATTTGGTATCATAGCATACTAGTGGCGGGAACCTCATGTGGATTGCCTGATTTGAAAATGGAATACAAAGAAATAATTAATTCGACTTGCTGATATTATCTGATGGGGAATTTCAAAATAAAAGCTGATACTAAAACTTTTATCCAGTTTAATCACATAGCTTGGAAAGATTTAACAATTCTAGACGCTAAAATCCCTGTGTTCCCTCCAGAGGGAGTTTCTCTCCCACACACCCCCTCCCCTGCCTGAAACGCCTCCATTGGACTGCTTTGTTTACTTCCGTAACATAGTGACACGAATATGCAACACTCACGCTTCTATTGGCTAGCGCTCCATCTCATTGTACGTGATAGGCTAAGGGGTGGTACATCTTTAAGCGGTTGACCAATCACAACAGAGCCGGCCAGCATGGTTTCAGACAGAGGGTGAAAAGAGCTTTTTGGAAACATGTCACAGTAGAGGAACAAAGAGTTGGACTTTCGTAGAAGTCCAACACTTTGAGGCGTGTAACCTTAGTTTTAGCATATACTGACATGTTGTGCAGGTCTGCATCTTTCTAGTGTTGATGTAAAGAAGTTCCACACTAAAAAATAACTCCACGACTCTTCTAATACAAGGGGGTAGAATCTAAAGTACTTATGAGGAATTGTATTTAAAAAATAAACAGCAGTCAGCAGATTGGTTGATTAGCTTTGCAAAAAAGAATACCAATACTTAAAGCTACCATCTTCCAAATGTACTTTATCCATTCTGTTTGATTGAAGGAACATGATGTTCGTGGTTCTAAGTACACAGCAGCTCATTACTACTGTGGACTATATTAAGAAAGGTTGTAGCTCATCTTCAAAACAGAGTTGATGTAGCTGTAGGTGGCTCAGTATTCGACCGCTTCATGATGGACATGCATCAGTTGTTTTTCATTAAAACGGAAAGAATCAGAATAACATAGCGTTAAGAAATACTTGCACTGAAAGAAAAGTACTTCAAGTTAAACCAGTAACTTTTCAAAGTTTCAAAATAAGTTATTTTCTGATATTTGTTAGGTATTGTGTGCATCAGTGCTTATTGCTGGTTTAAATCACCATGCATTCTAACATTTAAATGAACACTAAAACGATATGTCAGCTGTAGTGGCCTTATTTAACCTGCTGTGTGTGACTGAATGAACCCTCAGCCTGCTGTGATCATGTGAGCTGATGAGGGGCACCACTGCACCCACGGGTCAAAGTGGTCACACACACACACACACACACACACACACACACACACACACACACACACACACACACACACACACACACACACACACACACACACACACACACACACACACACACACACACACACACACACACACACACACACACACACACACACACACACACACACACCACACACACACACACACACACACACACACACACACACACACACACACACACACACACACACACACACACACACACACACCACACACACACACACACACACACACACACACACACACACACACACACACACACACACACACACACACCACACACACACACACACACACACACACACACACACACACACACACAGGTCCTGTTCATAGTGTGGGAAAGCCCATGTTAAATCCAGACCACCACTCGGAGCACAATGCCCCCAAAGGTGGTTATCTCATTGCCTGAGTCACTGATCAGGGTTTTGTCTTGTCACCTACTTTCACCCCAACAGCAGCAGACAACTCAATCCACTCCATCAGATCAGAGCTCTTCTGTCCACATCTCCCCTTTTCTTTTGCTGTTCTCTCAATAAAGGTCAATCCCACATCAATACGCATGGCTCCTTTCAGCGTGGCTATTCCTGGAGGTGGCCTCATTACCCTGCAGTGTTTTGTTTGTTTGTTCCTTGGTTAAAGAAGCTGAATTGAGCAGCCGGGAGGGGTGGGCTGCAGGGACAGATTTTAGAGGGGGACTGGGAGCAGAGGACACAGGGGGTCCCTGTGGCTCTGAAGGGAGACAGGTCCTCCATCACAGGGTGGGAGGTCGGTGTTGACGACTCAGCGATGATGATAACGTAAATGATTTAAAGGACGTGGCGGAGATGATGATGGTGATATATGCTATGATACGACGTGTTATGGCAGCAGAGATATTCATTAACAATCCCCATTTTGGCACTCGGCTGAGGGGGATTATTTGTGCTTCAAATCAAGCGCTCCATTTCTGCAGGTAAACTGTCGGCCCACACAGGTGTTTGCTTCAATCATGCCGTGATTACTCCTCTCTGCATGAGAGGACATTTTCTCTCCACAGGCAGCCTGCAAATATAATGTAACTGCATGTTGTACGTAGAAATATGAATAATTTCTTTTTGGTTTGCATGCTGTGATGATATTACTATAATTATTAAATAATCAGTTTCAACATTATGGGGAATACGCACATTTGTTTTCGTGCAGAGAAACGGGAAGATTGTTATCACTCATGTCCGTTTGTTAAATACAAATCAAGTATATGCAGGAGACTGTTAGCTTAGCATAAAGAAGGGAACAGCTAGCCTAGCGCTGTCTAAAAGATAACATTACCTGCGTACTAGCACCTCAAAAACTAAGCTCACAAACACATTTGAAAATGTTAGACTACTTTCCATCTCATTACATTACATTGCATTTAGCTGACGCTTTTATCCAAAGCGACTTACAATAAGTGCGTTCGACCAGGAAGACACAACCCTGAAGAAAACAGAATCATATAAGTACATCAGGTATCAGAGCCAATCATTTCAAGTGCTACTCAACTGGCTTTAGATAAGCCATTCCTTTATTAGTATATAATATATCTCATATGTATTGTTAAGAAGGTCAATGCGTGCATTTTACAAACATGAAGGAAAACCTATTTTTAATTTAGTCTGATTTAGATATTTCAGGCAAGCTTTATTTTTTAGGTTTAATTGCCATTGTGCAAAGTGAAAGTAGTTTTCTCTTAATTTATAAAGATCCATGTGCGATAAACCTCCTTGTTCCTTAAAGGGCCCATGTCATGCTTTTCCAGGTATTACCCGTCCCCTTGTGTGTTATGAAGGTTTTTCTGCATGTAAACGGTCTGCAGAGTCACACACCCTCAAAGTACACCCTGTAGCGAGTAAAACTCTAACACAGAGAAGACCTGTCTATGCTGCCCCAGAACGCCTCGTTGGAGATTTCTCTTTTTCCATTTTTTTGCTTCCTGGGTTCTGTGACGTGTGAATACCCAAATCAACAACAAATGACCGGATTGGCCCAAATGGACCAATCTACGGAGCACCTCACACACCAGGATCCCTTGGCTAACTAACAGGGAGTCCCCATTGACTTGCATAGAGCTCCCTGAACGCTGGTAATAGACGAGTTGGGATGGCGGAGAAATGCTCTCCGCAGCAGACCCATTCTCACAGCGTTATAAACCTTTTTCTTTCTCAATATCAAGCCACACTTATTGTTTTTACTTCGGCTGTGAGTGTTTGTGTGTGCTCAGGATGAGTTTAGCTTGTTCTCGCTGTATCGCCGACACGGAAACCTGTCCGCTCCTCGCAGCAACGAGCCTCGCAACGGCCTGACCAATCAGAGCACACTGGGCTCACAGGGAGGGGGGGGGGGCAGGAGCTCCAACAAGCCGTTTAGGACAGAGAGTGAATACACATACTATACAGAGATGCTGTATGAGAAACCAATGTGAGTTTGGAAAATTGCACAATTTAAATCTATTCTAGTAGACCTCAACAATGGAATTATGATCAGTAGAAATGGCCACGACATGGGACCTTTAAAACAGATTAATAATCATGGTCATCATCTTATCCATATGCAATCCTAAATAGAGCCACATATGCTAATGAGAGTGTGCCAGTGAAACCAGTTCCTTCACCTCCCTCCATGCACAGTGCACAATGAGGGCTGCAGCTAACACCTGCCCGGCTACATCATGGAGAGTGTGTGAGGCTTCAACAGCTCATTTTCTACTGCAGGTTTCTCACCTGCCAGGGGCAATGGCTTCCACATGATGAGTTTGAAATCTCTGGCTCTGATGCAGAAATGGTGGGTTATAACAGGGGGGGGGGGGGGGGGGGGGGGTGAAAAAGATGGAGAGCAGACTAGAGGGTGAGTTAATGTGACATTTAAGATTTCATACAAATGTAATGTTTTTAAACTGATGACTTTAAGATTGAGAAATATTACAAATAAGTAGTTTAAAAACTGAAACATGTTATTTTTAAACCATCATACATGAAGAATGCAAGCAGTTAATTTGCATATATGATAGCTGGCATTTTGACTCAAACGATTAATCAATTATCAAACTATAGGCGGATTAATTTTCTTCTGATTAAGTAATGCACTAATCATTGCAGCTATAGCTCATTTACTGTTCTTTTTTCTTTATCATTGTTAAGTGTTGACCCTCTCAGATAAATGAATAAAATAGCAGATATACCGGAAAAACTAACCTAAATGATGTCAGCCAATCATGCAGTATTGATATTAAGATTCCCGTTCCACATTTTTCTTTATATTTATGTACATCTACTCAACAACAATTTAGAATTTAGGATATATTTGTGTTATTCTTACTATGTTGCATTGCTACTTTTACTTTTGTAAAGGATGTGCAGTCTTCCTCCACCTCTTGAGAAAATAATGTTAATTTAACATTGTGAAATGCTTCAAAACTCCCTGACTTGTATATTTTTGGGTCATATTTATTCATATTCTTGTGATGCTGAAAAACAACTGACACATTCACACACACAAAGACACACTTTGCACCTTGTGAAGGACACGCAGGCCGATTAATTACCATGAGCACGGCGGTTTAAATCTGGTGGAAGGACAGCCTGTTGTTCCTGCAGAATGGGTTGTAATTAAAGGAAGCTGAGCTGCAGAGATGGAAAAGGCCACACATCAGCCCCGCCTGGGCCTGGACGCCACTGATGGGAATTTATGGTTCCACCCTCGCAAGCGTACGTGCTCGGTGTGCAGTTTCGAGGCCAGACATGTTAACTTCAACACCACCCACAGCAAGTTCCTTCATGAAGTCAGCCGTTAACTCTGTACAGGCAAATACATTCAAGAAGTAATTATGAACTATTTCAAATGCTTACGTAGAAAATGTCGTCTAAACCTGATAATGTGATGTGTATTCACTGTAGAGGGGTTACAGAGTGATAAAGTCAATGGGATGCAGAGAATAGAAAGGCACAAATCAAAGCTCACACACAAAACAAGAAGTACAATTTAGCATTGACAAAATTGAGCATGCTCTCTTCCCAAACAAAAAGAGAATTGATTTGTATGACTCCTCTTCAGCAAAGGGGATTTATTTGAACAAGCCAAAAGTGTCTACTTCAATAGGCAATGAAAATTGGATACCCCACTCCCCATATTAAACTCCCCTTCTCTCTTTTTTCCCTCTCACTCTGTATCCATATTTGTTCACTTTTCTTTCATGTTCTTTGTCATTCCGTCTCAAATATACATCCTCTCTTTTGCATCCCCTCCTCCCTTTTCCTCCCATAATTCAGGGCCTGTGTATACGTCTGCCTGTTTTTACTTCTTTGCATTTTTACACCTCTATCCTTCTCTTTTTGCCTTTCGATTCTCTCCCAATCACTCCATAAAACACTCCTTCTACCCGCTGCTTTCTGACGTCTCTCCTTCCACCTCCATCCATCTCCTCCTCCTCCTCCTCACTCTCTCCCTCCCTTTTCCCTCTCAATCCCCTCCCGACAAGTCCCCCCTACCCCCATAACCACCACCACCACCACCTCCTCACTCGCTCTCACAGCCGTTCACTCCATTTTTCTGCACATGAGATTTGCCTAACAATAAGTGGCTCTGCCCAAGGTCAGATAAGAGAAGCACAGCCCAGGAAGCCACAGCCACTGTTTCTTTCATCCCTTTTTTCTCCTCTCTCTCCTCACAGCTTTCAAATTATCTCTGCAGCACATAATAATAATTACTGAGGACGGCAACATAGAGATAAGAATGCAGGAGCTGAAATGGCGAGAGAGAGAGAGAGAGAGAGAGAGAGAGAGAGAGAGAGAGAGAGAGAGAGAGAGAGAGGGAGAGGGAGAGAGAGGGAGAGAGAGGGAGAAGGGGGACAGGTTAGAACAACTATAGAAGCAAGAAAGAGCATAGTAAAGGTACTGTATATTAGAGAGAAAGTGTGAGGCAGGAGAGAATAGGTAGGAGCGGAGAATGGTGTAAACTAGAAAGCGAAGGAGGAAAGGAGGAAAGAGAAGTGAATAAAGTGGAAATTAAGAAAAGGATATGGCTGGTGTTACTCTCTATATGTTCCCTATTGTTTCCATTTCCATTTCCAAATTGTTCATGTCTCTTAACAATTTCCTAATTCTCTAGGGTACCCCAAACACATGTCTTCCTAGTAAAGACTTACATTTTAAATCAACAATTTAAAGTCATTTCGGTCATTTCTTAAATCAGCGGGTTACTGTGAAGAAATTGTCTGTCAGTGAAGAAAATAGTGCTTGGTAAATACTGTCAGCAGCGGAATTAATAAGCATTGGATGCCCAATTTATTGTGTACTTGTTCATTATCACTTTACATTTATATTGATTCTGCAATCCATGATTTATGAATATATTTCAAGAGGGTGGAGGATAAGCGTGTAAGCAGTCCTCCTTTTCCGAAGAAGACTGAGTTCACCTCCGATCACTGACATGCATTAAACTGTTTTATTAACCCAAAAGGTTTTACTGTGGCCTAATGTTAACCATACCTTCATCTTTCACAATCATCCCTAATGTTAACAATCATGTCGTTGCACAGAAGGCAATCATTCAAAAAAGAAAAGGTTAGCATTGGATATTTAAAAGATCGTAATCCAGGTTTTTGAAGAATACTGCCAATGGGGACTGTGCATGTGGAATCAAGTATAAAAAAACTACAGTGTGTTTTCATGGTAATTAAGTAACATGTCACCCAGTGCAACAGTATGGCTCATTCATGTGTTTTAAATCGCTTTTGAACAACAATTAGCTGAGGAAGAAGATGTCTCAGGCTATATGGTATAGCCAGCATTATCTTAAAAAAGGACACCATCCTCCCAAGAAAAACTACGATCAGTTGCAAACTTTTCCTAAGTGGAGCCTAACTAAACTAATCAAACCTTAACCACAGAAGTTATATTTCTGCCACTGAGATTTGTAATGGCTCTGGAAGCCGCCAACAAATGACGTGTTCTCCCGATGATTATGTTGTGTTGGTACAAAATGTGTTTTGTTGTTTAATTTGGAGAGTGTGCCGTTTAAAAGTGAAACAGCAGAAATCATAACAAATCAAGCATTAGGAAGTCTTCTTCTAAGAGCCTCTTACACACAGAAGAAGAATCACAAGATTTTCATTAATTTTTGCCAAACTTCAGCTCAGTGTCATCGGGGAAACAGCTGATGGACAGCACACAAAGGAAATTGCTTTCTTCATTTTTAATGCTTGCTTGTGGTTCAGTAGCATAACTGCACCTGTGACAATACACCACTCACCGTCACATCAGACCTGCTCCCTGCAGGGGTCAAATTGCAATTTTGCTACAAGATGAAGTGTCCGTTGAATTGATTATATTTCCACAATTACTCAGGAAAAAGAAGAAAAGAGGACAATTTCTCTTTATGAGTTGTTACACCTGCGCGCACACTCATCTGCTGAGCTAAGGCTGCAACCACGTACAATCCACAGAGCGTCAATCAGCAGACACACAGCACTACTACAACTTGGAATCTTGCCAAGTATATTTGTCTAATATCTAGTCAGAATATGTCTTTACACTTGATATAAGACCTAATAACTGAATAGGTAACAGTACAGTGAGATATAGGGTCTTGTTTTTAGACACTGCAATGTTAAGTCAAAGACTTGAAAAAAGGGTATTTAAAGTTGCATCTCAGATGAAACGTTTTTTATTTACATTGGTATTTAAAAATCCCCAACTCATATCAGAAAACGGAAAACTTTGGAGCAATTGCTGCTTATTTTGTAACCTAACATTTCCTGAATCTGTTCAAATATAGTTCAAAATAAGTTTTCCCATCTAAAATGTCATTTATCTAAATATCCCATCTTATTTCAAGAAATCTTACTAAGCAAATCCTCCCTTGTTCTATAGGCAGATTTATGTTACTTATTACAAGCTAAATAACCTTGATTTCATATTTTATTTACTTGTTTTTGGAGCAGCATTTTTACCAGTGAGATGATCAGAAGTTATGATTATCTTAGTGTCCAGGACACATTTTAAACAAAGAGTCCGACAGAAAGAAACACACAAACACACACTGCAGCACAGTGGCCGTCCTGCCCCGCCTCACCCCTGACCCCCATATCTGAGGGAGCAGTAAGCCTCCTAGTCCCTGAGCTCCCAAACACACACACCCACCCACCCATGTCTCACCCCTCAGCACTCCACCCCCAACCCCCAGAGGACCTGCTATCAGCTGGGCTGAGCCCTTCTGCACCAGCCTGATATCCACACTGGATTGGAGGGAGGGGGCAGCGGCTGGGTGGAAGTACAGAGAGCTGAGATTTACAGTCAGAGAGGAAGAATCAGGGTCTTTCTGTATTCCTGTTTGTTGTCCCGTCTGTTTGTCTCCCTCTTTGTGTGCAGCCACCATATGTGTATGTGTGTGTCCTTCTTCTCTCTCTGCATGTAGTGATGCCTATCAGTAATGTATTATTACTTCAAACGATGGCAGATTAGCCCCCAAACTCCCCGTTCAATCCCCCTCCTCGTTTCATCCCATCTCTCCATCCAGCTGCCGCCCCAGCATCACCCCTCAGAGTGTCGGGGTGTAGTAATGCCTTTCTGGCCTGTCCTTATCTCGCAACTCAGGCCCTGTCACCCGGCTGACCCATGAACTAACCATCAAGAGGGGAGGAGGAGGAAGAGGAGGAGGAGGGGTACCGGGTGGCTCAATGGGGGACTGCAGCGAGGACGAGGGAGGAAGCAGGGGAGGCTAAAAAAGTAGAGGAGGATAAGGGTTGGAGGAGTGAAAGGCAGAGTGGGTGGTTTGGAGGGTGGGGGTCGACTCTGGTAAGCTGTCTGGTCTGGGATCAGTTTAAATCCACCTGGCTGTCTAAGAAATAGTTAATGTGTTGTATTCTCTTCACTTATGGTCTATATTTCTATATTTTTAAATAGAGGTTAAAACCATTTTTGACTAAAAAGGGGGTAGAGCTATGGAGTAAAAATGTGTAATCCAAGAGAAATTGTCTGCATTGGAAGGACTCACGTCAACAGCTTTTACAGGAGTCTCTTTTCTAATAGTGGTCTATGGGGAAAATGCTTTTAGGCAGCAGAGGATTTCCTTACAATACCACAAATGACGACAAGGATTTGTTTGAGGCAAGGCTAACTGGCAGCCTTGTCCACCTCTCTTAATAATAATTTAAAAAACAGCCATGGTTTGAACTAAAGTATTACAATCTATTTTCGTGCACCCTCTCAAAGCCATAGGGATACTAAAATACTGGGTTTTGATCCACAAGTAGGAAAACCTCGTCCCATCGTCACTTGTAGCTACGCTTATGCTAAGATAAGAGCAGAGGATTTTTAAACAGTAAAAAAATAAAATTGAAATCAGAAAATGTCCCTTTCTGTTAACAATTGCATGCCATCTGTCGTAGAAAATGGAAAAATAACATTAATTTAAATTTGACATTAAATGTGTCTTCACGATAATATCTTTATGATTTTGAGATTATGTCTGTATTTGATATTTGTTAAGGCAGCTCTCTAGCCATTAATTATCCATCAAACAGAGATTTTGAGGCGCTGGAACTGCCAAATTTGCCCGATTTTTATCAAATCTTAAATGTTTTTTTCAAAATAATGCAAGAAATATTTTCCAGTCTGAAAGATTAACTTGAAAGAACAAAAATAAAGCTGTAGCTGAGCATGTGTGTCAGAGATCTAGGATTATAATCTTGGGCCGGGGAATGAATATGTTGTTTCAAATGGAGATTAAACTGAGAACACATTCAGATCTGTCAACAATATCGCAACAGCTACTTCACGCGAGATATAAAGGCAAAGAAGCTAATAGAAAAATGTCCGTGGATATGTTCAGAAAATGCTGAGACAGAGACAATGCTCGGCTAAGAATTTGACAGCCACTGTACGTACATCTGATTTGCATATTTGTCTGCAAAATCCAACATGTCTGATTCGGAGGCAGACCTTATCTCTGTGTTTTTTTAGCTCAAAACCTGCCAATGACTGGCTGTTAACCCCTTCAGAAATTCATCATTTGGCCGCATTGATTAAAAGATGAGTGAACTTATTATGCATTAAAGCGTCATGTCAAAGCCCTGGCACAGCGAGATAGCAGCCTTATCTCCCCTCTACCTGATAAGAGACAACATGGGAGAGAGACAGGGCAGCGGTGGAGGGGGGGGGGGGTGATGGAGAGGTAGAGGCAGAGGCAGAGCGGGAGGAGAGATACAAGACGGGAGGAAGGGGTGGGAGAGGTGGAGTTGTATTAAGAAGGGAGAGGAGAGGCAGCATACAGTACATTTAGAGCAGAAGGGAGGGGACGGAGAAATTGAGAGGGATGGCAGAAGAGATGGGAGACAGTTCTGGGGCATCTAATGTTCCCTCTGTCATGGCATCAGCCTCTCCATTCACTCACATTTTTTGCCTCTATTTGCATTATTCGTTATTTTTTTTCCAATAGTCTGTCGTACTTTTTCCTTTTTTTGTATTCTCTCCCTCCCACCCTCCCTCTCTCTCCCTCCCTCCCTCTCTGCGGAAGGTCTTTGAAGGGAGGTCATGAGGGAGACAATGCAAACACAGGCCCTCTGAATAGAGAATGGGAAGAGGACAGCTGTTGGAGATGACAGCGATGGCTGTTAAAACGCAATCTGTCTCTCTTCCCACCGGCCTGTTGCAGAACACACACACACCCACACACACACCCACAATCACACACATGCATGTACGCATGCATTGCCGCTCACGCCTTTGCACAGAGGCCACAATGTCACGGCGACACTCCCAACTGTCAAACACAAGTGCGAGAGCACACACTTACGGGCATGTGTCATCACACACACATATGGAAATGCTCAGTCTCTGCATAATGCACTGAGGGTACATGAACTACGAGGAGACACATCTACATGTGACACTGTGTATAGAATAAGTATAACGATGGAGTAACATGTTATATGAGTACAGATAGACGTCCATGTTTTGCATTACATTCATCAGCGGTGGAAGAAACCCCCTGAGGAGTAACTCCTGAAAATGTAAAGGGACAAAATCAGCCATAATGCTAAAAAGGTAGCTTTATAATACTTGTATATAATGTAATACAAAAGAAGCATTTACTGTTGCATGTGGTCAAGGTTGAGACATTTTGTATTATTTTACACATTGTTGGTTAGATGTTTGCAACAGGAAGTAAACCTCTAATTCAGGGGTGGCAAACTCAATTTCATCGCGGGCCACATTAGAATTATGGTTGCACTCAAAGGGCCAGTGGTAACTTTAAGACTATATACATATACATAGATAAATATATATAATATATATATATATATATAATAATGTATTATTTTACAATATTTCCTCTGCATTGGATTATTATCAGATAGGGTAATAACTTCATAATTAACTATGTCTGAAAGCAGAAGTCTAGGTCAAATCATTGCAAGTTATTGCAAGTCTCTTCAGTGCATCTCACAAAATGAGATGCATTGTGGGACATGTAGTGTATGGGCAACATGCTCCTGTAAAGCGGCACGTAACCTTATCATAAACGTATTATATATTATCATCCAGAATGCAGCGGCTCGTCTGGTCTTCAACCTTCCAAAATGTTCCCACACCACTCCGCTCCTCCGCTCCCTTCACTGGCTCCCGTTAACTGCTAGAATCCACTTCAAAACAATGGTACTTGCATACCATGCTGCGAATGGATCTGGCCCTTCCTACATCCAGGACATGGTTAAACTGTACACCCCAGCACGTGCACTCCGCTCTGCATCAGCCAAACGACTCTTGTGGGCCACAAAAAATGAAGTGACGGGCCGGATTTGCCCCCCGGGCCTTGAGTTTGACACCCCTGCTCTAATTGGTTATTTGGTGCTCATTCATTGATCACTTTGGCCGACACCATACACAGGGAAGCAACATTTGGAGTTGGGTTTGTAACCATCGGATGAATTGAGACATAATGTAGCAGGCATCTTTTGCATACTTGTACTTAAGGAAATCTCTGTGGAAATCTTGTGGTATTGAACAAATACAAATAAATTCAGAATTTAGAACCGAATCTGATTTAATGATTAAGATCAATAGCCTTCAGTATTGATATTTGAGTGCTTAATTCACATAAGATGGTCAGTAAATCTACATTACACTATAATTCAAAGCATTTTCTGTCAAACTTTATTAAACTACAAAAAATATGTGTGGTGACACTTAATTTCGTAAAATGTTCTGCAACATATTATGGTAAAATGTCTGTCTAATGACTATTAAACAGTGTAAAATAGTATACATACATGTTATCTCCATCATTAAATATATTATTTTGTATTAACCTCTGTTTTACATAACAGAACCATAGAAATGTAATCTTGCAATAGCCAGCAGCTATTATCATGTTTTTATCCAATTTCAGTTAAAGCTTTTACGTTTTTTTATAAATGCAAGGCTGTATTGTTTTTCTCATTGAGGTAAATAATACATTTTATAACAGGACTTGCCATGCACACAACAAATGCATAGGGCAAACCAAAACCAGTACAGAGAAATGATAATTATGCTTGTTAGTGTGTAAAAAGGAATTCAATTTGATTAGAAACAAGAGACAGGGGATGAAAGTGAGAGGGAAAAAGGGGGAGAGGTTGGTTTAAAGTCTATTAGTCAACCAGTAATCAGCACAAACAGCTGACTGATGGGATTCGGGGGGGTCGGACAAAGCAAAAAGAGGGAAGGGGAGGCTGGCTCTATCTCTGACCTCCACCTCCACACTGATGGAGGAGGAGGGGTACGGAGGGAAGAGGAAAAGCAAGAAATCTCAGGTAACAGCGGTCCTCTGTCGTCCTTGTTGATGTGTGTGTGTGTTTGAACGCGTGTTTGAATGTGTGAGCGGTATCTCAGGCCCCATACTCCACTGACAGCAGGAGATAAACATAGGCCTGCGCTACTGACCACATGATTTATCAACATGAATTTCACCCCCATCCGCTATCTCTTTCTCTCCGCCTCCCTCCTTCACTTTCTCTCTCGCTCTGTAGTCTCACACGAAAACACACACACACACTAGGCCCACTCATTAACTGTCAAAACGCACTAATGAGAAATAAAGAGATTGTCTGCGTATATTGGATGGAGGTGAAAGAGCAGCATACCAGCAGACACAAAAGAAGGAAATGAAGACAAAGAAAAAACAAGGAGAAGCAGATTAGAGGAAAATGGAAGCAGAAACTTATTTTAGCAACATGAGGTGGAAAAAGAAACTGTAAAACGTACTGCCGTAAAGTGCAGCGAAGAAAATAAAATGTTTTGTTTGGGTCTAAACAAAGAGCTGCAACATAAAAGATATCTAACACCATAAAGGAACGACTGCATTACATCTGCTTTGTCCTGCAGCGAAAGAAAGAATCACAGCTAGAGCCTCAACACACACACACACACACACACACACACACACTATTATGCACACACACACACACACACCTTACAATTAGACGGTTCCCTCTGCTAGGTTTGTGCGAGGGGGCTCTGGTGTTGAAAAGGGTGTTAACACCTTGTCTTGATGCCTCCTCGCTCCATCCTTCCTTCCTTTATTTCTCCTGCGTCCCCCCTCAGCTCAGCCCCACACTTGGAGCCAGATTTGGGCAAAAGGTGCCAGACAGACCAGGGACTCGCTCTGCTGGAGATGGAGAAGGAGAGGAAGAAAGAAATAATGATGTAAGGAGGACTGGATATGTGTGTGTGTGTGTGTGTGTGTGTGTGTGTGTGTGTGTGTGTGTGTGTGTGTGTGTGTGTGTGTGTGTGTGTGTGTGTGTGTGTGTGTGTGTGTGTGTGTGTGTGTGTGTGTGTGTGTGTGTGTGTGTGTGTGTGTGTAGGAGTGGTTTTCCACATGTCTTGCTGGTATACAAGTGTTAGTTTGTTTACTTTCTGTTTGGACTGTGTTGATTGTCCCCCCAACAACCTTGCTTTGCTTGATGAGTTTGACTTTGCAGAGGTGCTAACTAGGGCGCAGATGCTTTGGTAGATAACATTTCCCTCGTCACTCTCTACTTTAAATGTCTCGCCAGTGATGAACCAATCAGAGGGACCCTTGAATAATATTGCCAAAACATTGATGATGCTAAAAAGACTGATTTGCATCTTTTAAACAAGCCCACCTGCTGTCCCTTTGCTGCCTCTCTTCCTAAACTTAATTTCGATGAGGATTTTCCAGAGGATTTTACGACTTTAGTTTTTCCTACATCCCTCCTAGTCTTTGAACCAAGCAGCACCCTATAATAAACCTCAACAGATGATGACTGTCAGTGTTCACAGGTCTGTGATAGATCAATGAGGATTTAAGGGAATTGTACTTCATGAGTATTTCCATGTTCTACTATACCTCTACTCCACATCATCTCAGTGTCAAATATTTACCTAAAAGCTTTAGATACTTTAGAAAAGAAAATGTTTCATACGTTTCCTGTCCATTCAAATGTAAGAACATTTTGCTGATCCATAGTTTATTAAAGAAAGGTCTTGAATGCTGGAATTGTTCTACAAGTGGGGTATTTTCACAGTGTGGTATAGTACCTTCACTTAAGTAAAGAATCTAAGCACTCCTTAGGATATGCTTAAAAAGGAGCCCCATTATACCAATTTACAGGTTGATATTAGTTTGTAGTGTCTCTACTGGAACATGTCTCCATGCTTTAATGTTCAAAAAGTTCTTTATTTTTCTCATACTGCCTGTGCTGCTGCATCTCTTTTCACGCTCTGTCTGAAACCAGAGCCCAGTCTGGTCTGATTGGTTAGCTGGCCGGCTATGATGTGATTGGTTTAGAGATATGTGCCAGACATGTGCTTTTTATTTACATAAAAACCTAAAAAACACACTACAGGAAAGGGTAAACCCTGAACAGCATAGCGTTTTATTCTTAGCCTGTCTTGTGTCTTTGTTGTCATAGTGCATAAGAAATGATGGTGCTGTGCAGAATCAAACCTGATTAGATAGATGTGTTCAGTACCTAAAGGAATGATTCCTAGCCAGCAATCACTGAAAAGTACAACTCTTCATTGTTAAAAACAAATATATTTTAAGAGTCCAGTCGCTCTATATTTGGACCTTATCCTCTTTCTGCACGCACTGTGTATTGATCAGGGATGTTTTTAACGGACTGCTGTGAGGTCCATTAACCTGAGGTGATGACAAAGCATTAAGAGACTAATGTGTCCCCGGGGGCCTGTAGGGCCAGAGAAGGATGAGTCGGACAACTCAGCAGGCAACACCGCACTGCTGCTTTTATTCAAGCATAATACTTTTAAAGTGTGGCTGACACCTTACAGGCTGTGAAGAAGAAGCATTTGTAATCATTTGAGATTTGTGTAAATGTGTTATGTTCGTGTGTTATACGATTATGACCATACAACATTTTACACTTGAGTCTGGACCATAGACTGTCTGGACATGACATGAATACCATATTTCACCCAACTGTAAACGCCATCCAATCAAGATACAATCATTGATATCGTAACACCGCATTACATTATTATCCGAAGACATTCAAGTTGAAATGGCATTTGAAAATGAAGGACTTGAGAACATGAAATAGTTGCTGGTTTGATTCTATATTTGTGTTGTGTGTGGGAGAGAAACACCCTCTAAAAAGGGACATTTGGGATTGTAGCCTTTGTAGACCATTTACATGCACACAAACCTATAGAAAACAAACTACAGGAAAGGGAAAACCCCAAACAGCATAATAGGGCCCCTTTAGAAACCAGAAGCCAGGGCCAAAAGGATGAAAATAAACTCAAGTTGTAATAAAGTATAAGTGGGGTTGAAAATAAGTATCCAGTGAGCTGACTGTGCAGGGTGGAGCATAGGGATTCATTTAGTTCTTTAATTGTTTGTTGTCCTCTTAGATTTTAATTCTGTGCCTGTGGCGAACATCAGAAAAATAAAACAATGCATCTGTCCTCCTGTCATCCATCCACTGTTCTTATTTCATGCTCAGCTGGGAAGCCATGTTGTCTCCTCGCCCGTAATATCAGGCACCCAATCACAACATCTGCAGAAAGAAATTGTGCCTCTTCAAATGACTTCTCTCCATGTTTTGTTGATTATTTCATATATTAAAGATGCATGAAATGTGACACATTGATTAATGAGCGAGCCTTTTACACTTTTATTCTTTTCATTTTATTCTTTTATTTCCAGCGGTGGACTCCCTTTTCCAGCCTCTCTTATTTCCCCATCAGATTCCCTCCCTCCATAATTACCACTTATTAATCTTAAATGAAAGCCCTAACACGTTGCATGGTTTTAATACAGCCTGTTAATATGAGAGTTAATTTATGGGGTGTGGGTGGGATGGAGGGATGATGGAATGAGTGTCGTCCATCACAGAAATCATTAAAGACTGGAAGCTCTCTTTCTCTCTCTCACTCGATCACAGAAAGGAGACACTCACTGCTTCCTTCTCGACACAGGTGAGAGTCAGCTAACCCTCAGACAAATGAGCCTGGACAATAAGTATATACTGCAAGAAGGTATAGATCAACTTATATACAGTACGAGCATGATCAAGTGTAAATAGGAAACCGGAGTAAATATATTCCTCCTTCTCCACTTGTACTCCTTCTCTCCTTCTCTTTTCCAATTTCCTTTCTTTTCCTCTCCAATCCTGTCTTTGTGTTGTGTGCCCCATTTCAAAGGCTTTTCATGAGCTGAAGTGGCGCTTGGCTATGCTGAAGTGTCTGCACTGCTGTGCCTGCAATTCAACGACTGTATACGCATGTGTGTGTGTGTGTGTGTGTGTGTGTGTGTGTGTGTGTGTGTGCCCGAGCCTGCAATTCACCAATTTCACCGCTAATTAGCCCACAAAGGCTACCGGCGGGGAGGAGCAGAGGAGGAGGGAGAAGAGGGTGGAGAGGGGTGGCATACGCGGGAGGTCCAGGCCTGAGGAGGGCGGGGGGGGCGTCGATGCTGGCACAGCTGAGACACATCACGGGACGAGACAGACGCCTTTGTGTGTGTGTGTGTGTGTGTGTGTGTGTGTGTGTGTGTGTGTGTGTGTGTGTGTGTGTGTGTGATGGTACAGAGCGTATGTCTTTCTGTAGCAGTGTGTCAGAGCATGTATCCCACGGCCACTCTCTGCCTTGGCATGGTGGGGTTGGTTGCAGCTGTAGTTCAGAGAGTCTTAACTCCTGAGGCTGGTCCCAGCATGCCCAGTGGTCCCACTACGCCCACTGGCATAGGCTGCTGGTGCTATGCCATCACTACCTCTCCATGTGTGTGTGTGTGTCTGGGGGAGAGAGACAGAGCGAGGGAGCAAGAGAGAGAGAGATTCACATCCCTCTTGTCAATTGTTTTACTATGCATCAGACGGGGGCCTTCCAGGGAGGCAGGCAGCCTGGCAGGCAGCCTGGCAGGCAGCCACCGAGCCGTGGAGTCTGTCCAACGGTTTGTTTTGGTTTTTTTCCTGCTATATATTTGTTTGTTTTAGTGTGGTCTGTTTGTTCTGGTTTTTGACACACACATAAAGGATCTCTATATCTGTCTCGATGGATCTATATTAACACACTGAACATATATACACTATATAGATGATGCACATAGAAATACACAAGGGTATTTTCTGCACGTGCAAGCAAATATTCATGATTAGAATAAACAGCTGACAGGTGGTACATGTTCTATATGTTCATCTGAAACATGCATGGCAATGTTATATGACAGCAGGATTAACAATATAATGGGGATTTTAATCCTATAACAAGCGCAACTGCTACTGACTCATCAAAACTCCAAACTGAAACGTACATTTCATTAAAAAAAAAATGCAATAATTCACATACAGACTAAACACGTCTACAGGCTGATTACCACATTGTAGTGTTTTAACATGTTAATACTGCTGCATCATATTTCAGATCTATCCTGTCCTCAGAGTAAGCTGCTCTCAGGACGTTCCCTGCACAGAGGATTTATTTTGCATCTCTTTACCTCCACAAAATGACAAGTTGCTGCTCTGTGAGCATTGCCAAGTGCGTCGGGAGCATGCCAAACACACTTTTGGTGATTTCGTGGCCAGGCTCCCCCGACACACCTGTGGCACACTTGGGCACAGGGTGGGAGAAACGCATTATCATAAATTAAAAGTGGGTGCATAAGAGGCTCTGACAATCGTGGCCAATCACATTACACGTTCACCCCCGTTAATCAAAGGGCTATCCTTGTTATGACGTACTGGCTGTTTGGGAATCCCGGAAAGAGTTCTCCTCAGAGTACCTGCACACAAGAAGGTCTGCCAACCAGTCAAGGTACAGTTTGAATCCAAGCATGTCCAACATGTCTTTACTTTAATCATATTCAAAACTGTGTGGGAAGGTGTCAATTTTAGCATAATCATTTTTTTGTTATGGCCAAAAACTATTTTTCTAGAGGTCAAAGTCAATGTGCGTTTTGTCCCCCAAAATCAAATCAGTCCATTTATTTAGTACATTTTTTACAAATGACCTCAACACTGACGGATATGCGTCAGACAGATAGATAGACTAGGTGACAACCTGAAAATATAAATAAAAATGAAGAGCCCCAGGCAAACATTTTGAAAAAGTTATAATATATTCATTTATCCACACAATTCCTGTGAACCGCTTTCAACGTGTCACTCTTCAACATGCCTGTTTATGTGGAAAAAAGTATAAAATTAACAGATACCTGCTGCCTTCAGATGGCTGTAAGGGGAGTCACTAGTGTTAAGGAAATGCATCATAATATTAGGCCTACCAATTGTCTTAGATGACGGACAGAGCGTTATTTATTATTAGTAATCAGAATTATCATGTTGTAGATTAGAGTTTTCACAAAAAAACTGCACATATAACTTTCTAATTCATGTTTGTAAATGCATGCTCTGAGGATACATATATAACAGCATTTGCCATTCCAGGAATCCATTTCATTAAATAGGCTATCTTTCTTTTTGAAAAGCATCACAACCCAGCACACAGAATCCAGCGATTTAACATACAGACACATCCGACTGGAAAAAACGGAACTTTACTGATTGACAATTTTCTCCAGATGGCCATTTAGCGGCTGCAGAGGAGAGGGGCTCGGGTCGGGGGGTGAGTGATGGCTTCCTCGCCCCGTCTCTTCTCCCCGCTCACCACTGATGGATTAAAGCTCTGGACAGGTTTCAGCCCTATTGATCTCACCTGCCATAGCTGCTCACATCAGTTGGTGTGAGGGGGGAGAAGATGTGATAGAGAGCAGGAGAGAAGGTGGAGGGAGGGTTAAAGGATGTTTTCACACTTGGTCAGTTTCAACTTTTTAGGTGAATTTGGGCTGATTATTCAGCACAATTTAGTCAGGGCTTACTGTCCCACTCTGAACCCTAAACTTTTTAAACAATACAAATCTGAGAATGCAATGGAAAAAGGAGAGCTTGATGAGAATTAGCACTGTCAAATGAGTGGTTTTAGGCTATTTACAAATGAAATGAGCCAGCCTGTTTACACTAAATGAAAAACATCTTGATTGTTAGTTGTTTTTTTTAACAAGCCTGGGAGGACTAAATGTAGTACTGTGTTTTACTTTGAATAAAAACTGCCAATGCAGCCATACTCATTTAGGCTAGTCTCATTTAGGTCAAAGCTAACATCAGCATGCTAATATGCTAACAAAGAAAATGCTAAAATGCTAACATGGCATAGGTACATTGTTCACCAAGATTATTATTTATTAACCTTTTATTGTCATTACATAGTACAGGTACTAGTAACGAAACGGTTTCTCTGCATTTGATCCATCCTAGTGTTATGAGCAGTGGGCAGCCATTATTATGTAGCACTTGGTCTTGCCGGGACGTGAACTGGTGACCTTCCAGATGCTCAAGCCAAGTCCCTATGGACTTCGCCACCACCGCATCTGCATATTAGTATGATAACATTTCCTAATTAACAATTTACTTTGACGATGCTGGAAATATATTTTGTTGTGCAGGCATTTGGTCAATTATTGGACAAATTAAACTTCTAAACTGAACAATTGAGGTACAACTAAAAGTGAAATTGAATTAATAAATATCAGATACATTTAAAAGGCAATTCACTCAGTCTTTGTTAAGATATTGCCGTCCCAACCAAATTTCAAGACTGACAAAAAGACACTTTTCCTTCAGCCAAGCTGCTGGAAATATTAAAGACAAATAGAGATATCTTTAGAGCTGAGTTGAACTGAACCATTTTTTCCATCCTCCTTTAACAAAAACTCATTT
Organism: Harpagifer antarcticus; assembly: GCA_902827135.1. NCBI lineage: Eukaryota > Metazoa > Chordata > Actinopteri > Perciformes > Harpagiferidae > Harpagifer > Harpagifer antarcticus. The sequence goes on from CADEHL010001054.1 coordinate 623,278, forward strand.
TTTCTTGCTTCACTTAAAGATAACTGAGTTTAGTGAGCATGTGTGAAAAGGCCCTGGGCCGTGTTTGTTGCTGTAGATTCACTATCGAGGCTCATTTACGTGAGGTAGACTATCACCATCCTGCATGCCGGCTTATCTAACTAACTGATAAATAGCACAGCCTGTCACTATGATAACAAGGTCAATTCAATAGGCTGACCAACTGCAATGTTTTCCCTAAAGCGTTAAACAGTCCCATCTGATGCCTGCACTGACCTCCATGCTAATGAACAAAACACAGAGACAGAGCTAGAGAAAGAGAGAGAAAATGAATATGAATGAAAGGCAAATCTATCAGAAACACGCCTCCTTTAAATAACCCCCTCCCTCAATCCCCTCCTCCACTCCTTTCCTCATGCTCTCATACCCCTCCACCCTGTTATATTTTATTCTCCAACGCGTGGTGAATTTAATAAATATATGCAAATGTGTGCTGTGGAACATGACGAGTGTAAATCAGGCGAGGATGTTCTTTGAGCGCTGCCGAGATTGAGGCTGAGAGCTGACCCCGGGTTAATCATTTTTCACTTCCCTATCGCATTCAATTCTGCTGCCTCTGTGCGTGTGTGTGCTTGTGTGTGTGCAAGCTTGTGTGTGTGTGTACATATGTGTACTACAATGTCTCATGCATGTGTGTGCCTCTGTGCTGTGCTGGTAGAGGCAATACACAATTCATTACAAACTGTGTACACATGATTAGGAAAATATGTGCTTTTAAAATGTATGCAAAACGTGATGCCAGTTCTTTAAAAAAAGTTAAATCTTAATTTTGGTATCTCACAAGTTTGCTTGAGATTTAATTGCACGTTTTAATTCAAATGACAGCAAGTCTGCCTTTGCTGTTATTTAAAAATTAGATTTTAGGATTTCAATGCAGCGATCACAAGCTGAGAAGATCTGACAGTGTTATGTATGTTTCGTCTCGGAATATATCCCACCATATACCAGGTAGTCAGATGTGGTACTGGTGCAACAACGTAAATTGTCATGATGTTCATTTTAAGATTTAGTTGTGTCTTTCTTTTCTCCCCTGCTTTTAGATGGTTGATTGTGAAGTCAACAACACAATGCTAACACGCTACTGGTGCTGTAAATGGACCAGGTGTGTAATGATGGACTGGTGCATAATTACTTGTGAACTTACAAAATGTTCACACATTGTATACAACACCACTGTTTGTTCCAACTGTATAGATTAGCATTTTAAAGGTGGATTGCAGATCTTATTTTTCATTTTTATTTGTATTAATCTAGCAAAGCAGGATCTATGCAAAGCTACAGCTGGAATGACATCACTTTGAACTCTCAGGGGACATATCTAACTCTGACAGATGCTCTGAAGGTCAGATATGGCGTTTTAACACTGGTGCAGAACAGTGTGCTTTAGCTGCAGTATGTCACTGTGTCCCATACGGATCAGAGTTTAACACCCGCCTAAGGAGAGGGCCCTCAACCAGGAAACAAATGAGCTAGTTAGTCTCTTTAAACCTGGCTTTTCCTTTAAGCTGCATTACGTATCAATATTAACGTTCATATGGAGTCATGACCGTCACCTGACAAATGGGAGTCCTTTTAGCTGTGCTTTGTACTCAACCAAGAGACATATCCTAGCTTCTGAATGCTCCACTTTGTTCATCAGCTATTTGCAAACTTTGTCTGCCTCCATTTGGTGCAGAAAGGAAATGCACAGTGGGTTTTTTAATTAGCCAAAACAACACTATTAATGCAGAGAGTGAACCAGAACAGTAAAGATGTGGGTCAGAAAATAAAATAGAAATAGGCTAAAAGATGCTTAAATGCTCGATAGCTGATAAACGCTCAGAGGGGTCATCACTATAAAAACACTTTTCTCATATGCAAGGACATTTGATTAGCCTAATCATTTCAATATTGGTTATATGGAGTATTTAGTCTGACCTCATTCAAATTTTCACTTCTCTCCTACTATTGTGTGCAATCACTTTGCAGACTTCAGAGAAAATACATATAAATCTTAACAGGCATGCAATGAAGTTATTAGCGGACTAGCAAAAGGCATCTCTATACTGTATCTGCTTCCATCACTCCACTGTATTATTAAGGACGTTTACCTTGATAAACTAACAGAACCTCTTTGACATTATCCTTAGCCACTGCATTCAAATGTGTAATAAAATAAAATATTGAAACTGTTTTGCGGATCATTGCATACAGATTTTCCATTAACTTCACACATCTGGTGTATTTAAAACCTTGTGGTCTGAACTGAATCATGCAAACATGACCCACGTGTTTGTTATAACAAAAACACAGCGGTGGACAAAGATTTCAGGTTGGGTTTAGTGTCAACTGTTCTGTTGCTCCTGAGAGCAGAGGTCAGTCATTTGGGATTTCATGCTAATACATTCCTTTTTCTAACTGTCTGGCTCAGATGAAAACATCATCTAATATCCGACAAATTGACACCTCAATGTTCTCTGATCTTTGCCATGATATGAAAGTCCATTCAAAGGCAGGCTTCTCACATTTTTGTTTGCAACTGAAAAGCTCCCATCTCCTGTGCCAAGCTCAAACCCAAAGTCACATTTAAACCAACTTTTCCATTATCTTTTGCGTGTGAATCACAAACCTTAGTGATGCAAAAGCTACGTTTGCAGTTTGCAATTGTCTCCTGATCTGCATTGTAGACTTGATTTGAAATCTTGTTTTAAAGAAAGTGCAAGGTTTGCTGCTATATGCAATCATATAATATCTTCGAAATGTTATTTTACAAAATAGTATGCGGTCCGGACAAATGTTCAACTGTAAATCCGTATTCTGCATTGAATGCAGTTAAGTTGACAGGACAGTAAAGAACACTAAGCTGTTTCTATTCATCTTTTATGAAAGATTAGAGAGCTAAATCGACTGGCTGCTCATTTCATTTCACTTGTGTTGCATAAAGCTGAAAAACGATGACAACAGCATCATTGTGGCGCTTCACGAGGACGTACTGTCGAATTTAAAAATGTTCCACACTCATACCACATATCACATGTGCAGCATTGTGTGGCTGTTTAAAATGAACATATTTAACATTGTGTAATACCATTACTGGCTGCTGACATGCCGGAATGAGTCTGGGGCCTCATAACAACCGCAGCACATTTCAGTTACATATCAAAGAGGTCTGTCATTGGTGTTTGCAAACTCAACTACAACTTTCCCCAGCATCTCATCACCCCAGTGTGCCACAACTATTACTGAAAGAGAAGAGAGGATATCACCATTTTTCTTATGGTAAGAATTCAAAGGAAAAGTCCAAAACCAACAATAAATTGATCCAAAGCCTGATATATTCTCTACCGCCGTGCCCTATTGATTCATTGTTGACCAAACATTATTAAAAACACATCAGTGAGCCACACAGTTGCACAACAGGACATCTTCTTTCATTACTATGAGCATTTTATTTAGAGTTAATCCCACGCACACCATCCTGCTGACAAAAACACTCACTAAGGCACTTAATCCATGGAAGAAGTCAAAATAAATGTTGGGTAACATCTTTCCTTAAGCCCCTTATTGTCATATGCAAGTATATAAACATAAAATCATAAATGATGTATAGCCCTCGTTAAAAATAAGGTAAGTAGATGTGTATTCATGTATTTGTCAACTATAACTCCTCATGTAGTAACCTATAAGTGTAGGCTGCAATATAAACAAAAATATTTATGACAATAAAGTAGAACAATCTATGAATGAACAACGTGTGTGTCCATCCTATACTCAAATATTTACTGGGTTCTTCCTCGGCCCATGAAATGCATTTCCACCAAGATTCAAGAAAATCCGGCCAATATTTTTCCCATAATCCTGCTGATAAGTATATATCATCCTTGGCAGAGGCAATAGTATTGGTAAATAATATAAAGTATGTATGCATAGGAGAAACTGTAATTGCTGTTAAATATTGAAAATGAATAAACATTAAAAAGTCTAAGTAGCTGCTTTCCAATAAATTAGTGGATTCCTATTTAGAAAAGCATAAACGCATATTACATTCACATTTTTTGCATCCTGTAAAAACAAAGTATGTCATCTGAGCTCTCTGTGAATAAAGTAAACAGTGAGGCCTTGCAGCTTACACAAAGCACACACTATTTGTTTTCCGTGGCCTGAATGAAGCTCTAGTGCTTCTTTAGGTAAACATCTACAGTGAAAAACACCCTTAGCCCTGGAGTGGAACACGTGTCCATGTGGAGCGCTTCCTACAGAGCATTCCTCACATTTCCACATACAGTACAGCACATTCCTGTCCTCTCACCACGGGCTCTTTTCAAATGATTGTGCTTCTAATCAAACGTAATTTAACTCACTATCTCGGCCCCTCTTTTGCAGCCCCTCTCACCCGCTCTCCCTCACCCTCACCCATCCTCACCCCTTCCCCGGTAGCCTCTAGCCCAGGGCCTGTTGCCAAGGTAACCGGCATCTCATTTCTAAAGTGTCAGTTTGCATTATTGTCTTCACGCTTTCCAGCAAACCTGTCTCTCTGTCTGTTTGTCTGTCCCTCCCTCACAAATACACACAATACTTATACACACACTCCCAAACCCTTTCTTCTCCCTGTTATTGTACACCCTGTCTCCCTTTTCCTTCTGCACTTTTATCCTTTATTCATACATTCAATGCTATCCACTTGAATTTCCCATCTCTCGCTCCCGCACATAATGCAAAGCAAACACAAATAATATCATGCATAGAGTGTGTAACTATGTGACATACATTTCCTGCAGAGAACATGTGCCGTGATTTATATTTAGCCGGTTATAAAAGCAATAATAATAACAGAAATGTAAGCAGATTTGTTTGCAGAGGTGAAAGCAACATTACCACATTTGTTCTTATAGTTTCGATTGATTTAATCTAGTAGTAGTCAAGTAAACAAATAAATAACACAATCAGAAAAAGACAATTGCATTAGTTTATAAACATACTAGAAAAAAAGGGGCCATTATTTTTGCATTAACTAGGATTTGTTGTGGTTCCCTATAAAAAAAACATGGTACTTCACCAGAGCTTATCCTATTCTAATACATTGGAAATATAAGAACATAGCCATGATATATTTGAACTTTTCCCTCGCTTCAAGTGGCCAGATTTCTTTATATTTCATAACTTGAAAGGACAAGAGGCCTTTAAAATAGTGTAGAGATATTTGGTGCTTTTCAATTAAATTCAACCAATTCTGAATTATGTATAGAAGTAAACTATATTTTCTTAATTAGTTATTGGATGTATTATTGCATCCATATTTAAGGACATGCATAGGATTGATTTACAAGGTGTGTTGATCTACTCAAGGACGGTAATAGTTAACACAAGTACAAATATGGTAAAAGTGTTGGTAAAAAGCCTTACATTTAAATGCAAGGGGAACAAAAGAAATTGCAATGAATGTCAATGTACACAACCATCACACCACAGAGCACTGAGTCAACAATAAATGATATTCTTTAGAGCCTGAGTCTACAACATATTATCAATTATAAATATACAACAGTCTTCCTCAGTTAAGCATCAGTGTGAGGGTAGGGCCTGCTGCAGTGGGTACAACAATGATACAATAACCTGCCAGAATCAAACACAGAGATATGTTAACTTTACATTGACTGCTGCCACAAACACAGGTTCAAGCAGAGTTTCTGCAAATCACCACAACAACGATTGAGTGTGTTGTTGTTGTTGTTGTTGTTGTTGTTGTATTTACCTGTCTGAATGTTATTCTGGTGCACCGCAAAGTCCTCCAGATCTGCTCCATCTTCAACTTCTGTGCTCTTGTATTCCCAATGCAAAAATAAAACCAGTCCACATCAGCAGAAAGGCTCACGCACACACTTGATGAAAGTTGTGAACGCAGAAGCTAACGCATGGTAGCACCTAGCATCTAAACCAGACCCAAGATGCACCTGTTAGTGACGCAACGTAATGAGTGTGTTTGATTTACCCAACCTGCCAGCCGAGGGGGGGGGGGGGGGGGTGTCATTAAGTCCCTGATTTATTAGATGCAACCCCTTTTTTTATTTGTAAAGGTAAACTAAGCTTACCATAACCAAAGGCCTTCATAGTCACATTGTCTTGTGACCAACCCAATGCACAGCTGTGTACAAATGATACAAAGTTGAATTAGCATCAATTAGATGTTTAATAATCATCTTGATATGCCAGACCTGTCAGGTGGCTGAATCATCTTGGCAAAGAAACTATTTGTGACCAAATTCTAAGATTTATTTTTTATTAAAACATATAGATCTTGCATCATGCAGAATCATTTAATGCAGGTTTTGGTTTTAAGTCACAAAATCTCCTCAATGGAAAACATTTGTATTGCCAACATATATACGTTTATACAATTTAAAAGTAATTGTACTCTCAATAGAGACTCAGTAAACCTTTCCTGATTTCAAATTTCAGGATGAAATTCAAGGACATTGCACTGAGCATCTTTATCATGTGAAATGTCTACACTAAGAGAAATGGAATTGACTAGTTGATGCATTAGAAAGAGAGAGACACATATAAATAGTCTTGAGTTTAAATCAGATGTTGTACACGTTTCATATTGGTTGCAGATAATACATTTTAAATAGTTTCAGAAACTGTCGTAAAGTTGTGTATATTTTCTCACAAAGACCAGTTCATTCCTCCCATTAAATCCAGTGTGATTTTATCTCCCATATGATGGAGATATTAATCCTGCATTATTCATGGGGGTAATTATTTGCTGTAGGCTTATTACAGTAAGATTGGACCTTAAGCCACACACACACTTCAGTGAATATCACTCACACACATTTGCTTTATTTTAAGGACCCATATTACTCTATGCGGCTTCAAAATATTATTTTGTTGTATGATGTACTGATTGTAAAGCCACTTGAGGCACATTTGTGACTGTGAGTGTGACACCACCTTGGCACCTCGTGATTTGATCTATCTATTTGTGACTTTTGGCTATAAAGTGACTAACTCATCCTTTCTGCTGAACTCCTATTGGCACATCCAATTCAAAACAATTAAGTTGTTTGTCCAGGCACATTAAACGGAGTGTTAACCAATCAATTCCAAAAGAAATGGATTTTCCCAAAACTCCTTAAGCACTTTAATATATTTACAATGGTTAAAGCTTTCCATGAATGGATGACTTCTTTCAATGACCCTTTTTCTATGGTGTTAATTCAAGTTAATTTCAAGCAGATAAATTTAGTAAAAAGACTCAAGGTATAAAAATTGAATGTAAAAAATAAAAAGCATTGCTGGAATGTTGTGTATATCACCCAACATAATGATCAAGCACCATCATAGTGAGTGCTTGAACACAGTAAGGTGCTTTCACAAAATGAGCACTGGTTCATAACACAGATGGGTAAAGTGGAGTGTTTTTGAAGGTCTTAAGTGACGATACCTGCAATCACATTCTCATGAGGAACTGAGAACACTGTGAAGTGTTGATAGTTGCCGCAGTCTGAAGAAGTGTGTGTGAATATGTGAGAAGGTGTCTGATGTCAAATAAGAAGAAGAAGAAGAAACCTTGTTCCTCCACTCGTCTTGATGTTAGCTCTGAACATCAGCTGAAGTGAGGCAGAAGCGAAGGATGCAGGAACAGAGGAACGCAGTTTGTGTTGGATGTGTGAACCATGCAGTCATAAGTGAGATGTTCGATACCCCACCGTGACATGTCACATCCTTATAAATGCCTGGGGAAATGAAATATATTTACACCTTTGAGTGATCTTCCTATTGTTGAGTATTCACCAGACAATTCTTGTATATGACTGAAGACATACATATTGTATTTAATGTAAGACAAATATAACAGCATATGCAAAACTTTAATTGTAAGTGAGTATACTAACTAAAGTTCTTAAGTACTTAAATGTGTTGCTGCTCTGTACTTCTCTGCTACATTTCAGGAAGACGGTGTCAATTTGCTCCACTTTCTTGTGTAATAGAGGCAGTTACTAGTACTGAATTTCAATTTAGGGTTAAAGGTGTAATCCAAATATAAGTTAAAAAAGTCAGTTTACTGTGCAACTTGACTTAAAGTAAATACAATTACCTAAACTGTTCAAATTGACATATATGTTAACACATAAGAATAAATAATCTTATAATATAATTTGGAATAATTTAACCATTTTAAGAGGTTGTGCTCTGATTTATATAGGCCTACTTAAAGTTTAATTTCCCAATAATATTCTTTGTATGACGTAACATTTTGAATGCAGGACTTTAAACGAGTATTTTGTGGTACTGCTACTTGTACTTACTGTAATTAAATAACTAATCTGCTACACACAGAAACAATGAATGTTAAGGTAAAGAAGCAGTATAAGAAAATGTGTATTAAATGTCCTGATGGTAACAGCCCTGTCTTTCCTCTCTCTGGGCTCGTCTGTTTGCCCTGTTCCAGCCGTCCAGCCCACAGAGCAGAGCCGTCCGAGGCCTCGCAGGACCTGGAAGGTTAATATTTGAAGGAAGGATGGCCCATAAATATGAGCAACGGGACTTTTAATTAAATAAGCACTTCTTAAATATTCTCCTGGGCCTGCTGCTTTTGTTTAAAGATGATTGATTGACTACTATCTCTCCAGGCAGGACCATTAGTTTTGCCACTCCCCGCCATACTCCATCCCTCCCCATCGTCACTCTATTTTTCCAGCTCTGCCAACATCTCTCCTCCCTTTCTCTCTCAATTACCCTCTTTTTCCTCCTTCCTTTTTTCTCATTCATCCCACCTCCTGCCTCCCTTTTTTCCCCTACGTTCTCCATGCTTCTGTCACCTCCCCTTCCTTTTCTCTTTCCATCAGTCCACGTCCCTGAGCCTCTCTCAGGAGGGCCATATTTCTCCAAACTCATGACAAGGTAATGAGGCCATGCTAAATCCTACCACGCCCTGGAGCAACATCAGAAGGTGGAGGGGCAGGTCGGCCCCTGCCTGGACCCGGCTGCCTCCACGTGTGTTTCAGCCACTCTCAGAGGCGTCTGTCACCGCCTGTACTCTAAATAAAACGTTCTGATCTGCAGAACTTCACAAAGACAAACAAAAAGAAGAATTCAACCATGCTTCTCATCTCTTTCTATTTATCTCCTTCAGCTCTTTCGCTCCCTCCCTTCCCTCCTTCCTCTGGAGCTGTGCTGTAGCAGCAGTCTGCCATGCTCTGCTGACTTCTAGCTAGAAGATGGGGATCGGCGGGGGAGCTCAGTCTAGCTGTGGGCAGCTGAGCCGTGGACAACACACACTCACACAGGAACACACACGCAAAGGAACAGGTAGAAGCTGGATGTGAGGCCCAGGTATGGAAGGAATTGTGTGTGGGCATTTGCCATGCTGCGATGTTTGCTGTCCGACGATAACACATATTGATGCTGGTGGGAGGAAATACAGTTCTTCAAAAAAGACTGTATTATTGTTCCATAATTATTTACTATCTTTAACAAAGAGTCCATCAAGATGTCATGCGTTCAGTCTTTTTGTCACCTTGAATTCAAGTAGTGGCTTGCTTTGGCCTTCTCTGCATAATAATACAACATCATTATAATAAGAAAATAAGAAATACAATAATTAGCGTTACAAGCAGACATCCATTGTGCTCACATAGAAACTGTACATTGTGGTGAAATTAATTAGGATGAAATACAGTATCTTCTGATGCATTCATGAAGAAAAGCATACAGAACAGTGGAGAAAAACATTGTTTGAAATGTGTTGCATTGCACATACAAGTACAATTCACTAAATTAGAGCAAGCAATTCAATGTGATGAAGAATTCAAAAGGCAGGAAGTTAGAAATCTTCAGATCTGGCTTCACGTAGCAGCCTCCAAACTGGCTTGCGATCATTAGCAAGTATTGATCATGTGCACCGAACAACATGTTTACCAAACACTTTAATGACACTCCTGAAAACTGAAATGCAAACAGAGAGATTGACATGGATTTGTTGGTGTGTGGGAAGGAGTGACACTCCACAGAGAGGAGCAGAGCAGAGAGGTGATGGTGTGATAATGGAGGCGGTGGAGAGAAAACACTCGCAGGGCGCACGGTAGGATACAGAGACGATGGTCGCCCTCCAAGTGTTGGACAGAGGAGCAGGTAAAGTAGGCTGCAGGTGAAAGGAAGAGGGAGGGATGTGTGTGTGTGTGAGAGAGAGAGAGAGAGAGAGCGAGAGAGAGAGGGATGAGGAGAGAGAGAGAGAGAGAAGAGAGAGAGTGGAGAGAGAGAGAGAGAGAGAGGAGAGAGAGAGAGAGAGAGAGAGACGAGAGAGAGAGAGAGAGAGGAGGAGAGAGAGAGAGAGAGAGAGAAGGGGGTAGGCAGTCATATTAAAAATGCAGCAGTGGGGAGGCAGGCCGGGGATTCACAGTAATTAGATGGACAAACGGCGGCGGGCTGGAGATGAGAGAGAGGGGTCACACACAATGCCACTGCAGCCGGGTAATTGTAAGGTCAATCACCAGCCTGCCAGGGAAAAGCAGAGGTGAGAGAGGGAGAGGGAGGTGAGGAGCGGAGAGAGAGGGGGCGGTGTGTAGAGGGAGGAGGGATAGAGATAGGGAGTGAGACAGAATACAAGGGCTGCAGGAGACAGCAGGGAAGGAGGTTTATAAAAAAAATTCAAAAGGAGAAAGTCAGAGGAAGCGAAAATTGAAGATAGATAGAACAGCGTGAGAGCCGAGGAGACAAAGAGAAGAAGTGACGTGCATTTTTTTTATATTTAAGATTTGAAGAAGAAGAAAAGGGAGAGTCTTGAAACCTGTCAGTTCTGTCATTACAGACTAAATTCAAACATGCGCTCTTTCAACAGCAGTATCACACCGTGCATATCAATCTCAGCTGCACATTATTTTCAACAATGTTTGATTATTTTACACACTGATACTCCACACACACGGCCAAACCAAGTATGCACATTTTAAAAGGGTCAGTTCACCTAAATTACACAAAAATAATTACATTTTTGCTAGATGGTGAAATACCTGGCAGGTAGATGGTTTTATTTTTTTCAGTATTCAAGATTTCTGAATCTGACCCAAAACAATGGAGGTCATTGGATACAATTTGTGATGTTCACATCACAACATGTTTTTCAGTCCCACTTAGTTGTAACAATCCCGCCTTCAACAACCTTTACTGTATATAGGGACTATTTTTTTTGGTTGAAAGTAGTTCCAGGCCCAGGATTCTTTCTTTTGCTTTTTTGGAATATTTAATTACAATGTCGCAACTTTGACCAGCAACAACTCAATACCTTGCTGCTATACTGTATTGGAGTAGAAGCAAAAAATCACAAAGATAGATTTTGAGAAAAATTGGGTACATTAAATGATCCTGTTTAATGTTTTAATGAATGAAGAGCCGGTGGAAGGAAAGGCCAGGAAATAGGAAAGAGTGACTTGCATTAAGAGTCCTGTAGCCCACCATTCAAAACAACACCACTGCAGTTACTTTGTTCATCCAGCAGTGTTCCGAGAGACCAGGAAGGCCCTCCCTTCATTAATAAACTGTCAAGTCTGAAATTAATTGCAAACTTCCAAATTCAGGTGCAACGGTGTGGACACGTTCAAATCACTGAGGCACAAAAGGACCAGGATCAGCAGTGTATGTAAATATTCATCATGTTATAGGGTAATTGTATGGCTTTTGCCATGCGGTTTGACAGACAGGTGAATGTGCGTGTGTGTGTGCGTGTGCGTGTGTGTGTGTGTGTGCCTGTGTGTGTGTGTGTGTGTGTGTGTGTGTGTGTGTGTGTGTGTGTGTGTGTGTGTGTGCCTGTGTGTGTGTGTGTGTCTGAGAGAGAGCTCTTTCAGCCTTTTCAGAGCGGGCACAATGGCGGTATTTGTTGGCATTATTCCAGCGAACCAGTGTGTGAGGAGCCAACACAATGGGCAAGCAGCACAGCAGTCTGTTGGGGTGCACGGCCAACACATGCACGGGACACTGTACACACACATGTAGGCACGCTGAGATAACCCAAGGTAAAAGCATGTGGCAGAAAATGTACATAATCTTCCTTTACACATGCAAAGTATTCACACATGTATTGTGTCAGCAAGTCAAGGCAATGACATGACATAACACCACTGACATTTAATGGATTCCTCAAGAGTATTCTGTCCTGCGTGACCACTGGTTTCTATAACTGAAGCATTGCATACAGAAGAATACACACAGAGCAAGCTAACACACTACATGCAAGGTCGAAAGAAAGTACCAGAAAAACATGAACAAATCTTCCAGCGATAGTTCTCAGTCGACAACAATAAACCTGAACACAAAAGAATAATATAACATAGAAAAGAGTTACAGCTCATAATTAATGTTTGTTCCAATTGATTTGTGTTATACGCGCAAACACACGTGCTACCCAAAAAAGAAAGCCAGTAAACGTCTCCAACTCAACAGGTTTGAAAGTTTTTTAACTGTAAACTGAAGGTGTATTAATTAAATGGCAATTAAAATCGTTGCAGTTTAAATGGAAAGAAAGGAAAATTCATAAAATATAAGTGTGACAAAGATAGACTAGTAACCTCTGTCTCTGTCTTATTAAAGGGAATGTGGAGCACTGTAACACACACATGCACGCAAAACACCTCCGGAAGTGTCTTAATTGGGAAATGATTAAACTCCTCTCTCCTTCTCTGTATATTCTTTAATCGACAATTAGCAGCTTAAAGTCCACAGCACAATAACTGTTACTTCTCCTTCATTGAGCTCTTACACCTGTTCTTCATGTACTACCCTTTGAATATACTTTATTAGGGATGTAGAGAAATAAACAGCCAGGATTGTTGGACATATTATGGTCATGGTACCACCAGCACACCCCTTAACACTCTCACAACATTTTGACAAGGATTTAAAACGACGTGTGTAATTTGTCCTTGTTTTCAGTATCCTGCGTGGTAGCTACTCCTACAACTAATGTGACAATGACTTACTTAATTAATTGATTTAACGGTTAGTCTAGAAAATGACAGAACATGAACAACAAGTTCCTGGCGTCTACAGTGAGGAGAGAAGGTATTCAGATCCTTTACTTAAAAGCTATACCATACTGTAAAAATCCTGCAGCAAATATGTTACAAAAGCACAAGTATGTACATATAATCAGCTAAAATGACTTTAAATATCATAGGAAAGTCCTGAATGCAACCGAATGGCAACCAATATCTGGTATAATTGCTTGTCTACATTTAATTTTAATGTATGCTGTTAGGGATTGAAATCTTAAAAAGTGTATCATAATTAAATGAGGTCATATATGTTTTGTATGTACAATATTTATTTGTTAAGCAACTAGTAAGTACAGATGTCAGTTAATGTAGTGGAATGAAAAATGAAAATGGCTATTTTCCTCTGAAATGTTGTCTAAAGTTGACATATTTAGTTAGGCATTCATTTGCTCCACTCAAGGTACATAAATAACATAACATGTACACTTACTGCAGTTTATAGCCCATGATGAAATGGAGCAGGGAGAAGAAACTCATATTTGACTTGACCCTTGTTCAAAATGTCCTCAGCGCTGTCACATTTCTACAGTGACATAAAAACAAAAAGAGTCAAGGACAAGGACCTCAAATTGAAATACAGTGCAGGATCAGAGTAAGTGTTCTTCGTTAAATTCCATCACATTGTTTTGTTTTTTATCCAAACAAAAGTCTATGTTATGTAAATTGTCATCTCCATTATTTCAACTATTACTTGGCTAATGCATGTCACCAACTATTCAGGAAATAGTGCAAACTGTATGATTTACAATAGATCATTCTAACCATATTGTTAGAAAGAAAAAAAAGATATATGGAACAAAGATCTCATTTACTGTGTGGCCATCAGGGACGGGTTATAGCTCCAGTACTAACTGCTGCTAGATCTCACATCACATTGACCTGCACACACAACATGTCATTCCCTTCCAGTATTTTGTGCTAGAGACAAATATCTCAAAATGTGGTCAAATATTTTATAATATTTCAGTGAATAAACACCATTTTTAACAATTTTCTTAAAGAAGAAGAAGGGCAAGCCGACCTGCTCTAAAGGCTCCTTTTGGGGCAGGAATGGCAAAGATGACAGCCTCTGAAGACATAGGGAACATACATCCCTGAAAGTTAATGTAGAGTCTCTGAGTTAAACAGCTGTGTCACACCTTCTGTATTCACAACGGCCAGAGCAGGCTAACACAGCTTAGAGGCACCTTTCCAAAGAAGAACTGAACAGTCATTTCAGAAAACAATTAATCTAAGACGCACCTCGCAGGCAGCAATGCAGAGTGTCTCGCCTTTTGTGCACGAGTGTTTATGCATGTGTGTGTGTGTGTGTGTGTGTGTGTGTGTGTGTGTGTGTGTGTAACCTGACAGCCTGCCACACAATGGGGGTCCAAGTGAGTGTGAACTCTATTCCTTCCCACAGCTGCCATTAACAGACGGAATGAACAGCCTCTTGCTAATAAAGTGAATAAATAAATAACGCTTAAAAGGCCATGTTTACCTCCTCAGTCTCTGTCTATTAGTGATACTTAAAAAAGCTGGAAGACCTTTTGGGTTCAGATGTGTGTGTGAATTACTGTTTGTCAGTTCATACATTTACAAACTTCTGTTGTCACTCTGAGGGTTTCAAGTCAGATTATGGAGGTGACCATTCAACTCAATGCCACAGGTTAATGCAGGTGTTTTTATTATGATGTGGCTTCTGGATATTTGTCCACCACTGTACATGCAGCTGGGCAAGTCCTTAAAGGGACAGTACACCCAAATTACAAATACAACTCGTGACTTGTTTGTAATATTAATCACTGAGAATCCTCAATCAACCATATAGTTGAATGTTTGTGATGTGTTACAGTGAGGTCAATAAGGACATTGAGATTGTGTATATATTTCTGGGAATATTAGGTTTCAGAGACACCACAAGTTCAATAAAAACCTACCCAATTTTGAGGCTGATTCAAGTTACATTATGGCCACAAAAAAGCAAACATATGATTTCAGTATATTCAGAATATTCTTCAATTGAAACAGAAATGTACTTTATGTTGTGGGAAATACAAAGCTAACACATGTTCCAAAGTAATCTAAATGTAAGGTCCAACTCCTTACTTTTTAGAGCTTTTAAATCTCTCAACTGCATGTACAATTTCCTTGATTAAGCATCTCAAGACTCTTTTCCGAGGAAGATTCCTTATAAGATTGAAGTTAAAGTGGCGATCTGCTAATTACAGGAAAAGAAGACGAAGCTAGATGTTTTGGTATTCAGTGTTAGGTTGAGTTCATAAGCAGTTGATGGTTTCTAGAGGAATTTCCTTGAAAGACCTGCTACATTTAAATACAACCTGCAGGAATTCAAATGAACAGCTCGTTTAAAAAATTAAATTATGTAAAATTCAATTCATCAAAACCTTTTAAGGAATTGATATGCCACCTTTTTTTCTCCTGACCTCAGTGGTTCTTAATTCTTGCCATGGCCCTGCTTCCAAAGGGTTTATTTGTCAAATTAAAAAATAAATGGTGTTACTTTGAACACTTTCATTGAATCATTAATACTTCTTTAGTTATACGTTCCTCCAACTGAAATTGTGCTTGTAAATTCTTCAAAAGCCATTGGCCAATTCTTTGAGAAACAAAAATGCTATTCAATTCAGCTTCATGAATTCACAGAACTCACAAAGAAGGACATCTTAAAACCCTGGCAAATAAAACCCAAAATATCTGCTCGGTTTGAGACGGCTAACATTTAAGTGTGGAAGAAATGTGTCTTTTTGTGTATTTTAGCAAACTGACTCTTATGCAATGTTCCTTTTGGAAGGAAATAATTTGGCGTTTGTGGTGTTCAAGGTGCTGATCCAGCTCCAAGGAGGAATGATGGAAGAGGAGGATCAGCGAGAAAGTGTTTAGCTGGTGGTTGAAAGACTATAGTGCGTAGCAGAGAGTGAATGGAGATAGAGACAGAGGATGGAGGGAGGTGGTGATGGGGAAAGGGGGGGGGGGCAACAAGATGGAGAGAGACTGCCTGCACATACTGTCAAGGCAGTTAATATAAGGTGTGGAGATAAGGCCCACAGACAAACATTGACCAAATCAGGCATTTCAGCAGCGCAGCCCGAACTGTCAGTCAGCCTGAGAGACAGACCAACAATCAGCACTTTACCTCTGATAAGGGCTCTACTGAGCGCGTGCAGGAAATAGCCAATCTGCAGCCAGCCTGGCAAGGAGGGTGATGGCGGGGAGCGGAGGGGGGAGGGCGGTGCGATGATGGAGAGTGAAAGGGTTAGAGGAGGGAGGGAATGTAGAGAGACAACAAGTGAGGGAAAGTGGCCTATACATTTAGAGAGAAATGTGGACCAAGAGTTCACTGGAAGGGATAATACCCAGGAGGAAAGATGGAGAGAAAAGGAAGGAAAACAGGGTGATATGATATCCACACACCCCCGAGAAAGAGAAAGAGAATCCGTAGGGAATACAGGTGATGGGGATATAAAAAGAGAGATGTGATATCGGCTCCTAAAATAGTGTCTTTCCCCAGTTTTTTGTCACCTGGGAACAGCTTGCGCACCGAGAGTGTGAGAACTTGTATTAGACCAACACCTTACATTAATGATTTGCCAACAGCTTTGACTAGCTCATTATTCAACGTGCTGTTCGCCTCGCACACAATAGCATCATTTCATCGTCTCTATTGATTAATGGTGCATATAGTGTGTACATGCGCGTGCAGATTCACCACATTCATCCACATGAGTGTGTGTGGTGTGTCTGAGTGAAGGATAACACTCCCTTTTTAATGGAGGAGTCTGCACTAGCCATGAAATTCCCTCATAACAAAATAAACACATCCAAAACGCTGGAGTGGATGCCTTTGGAAAATGCACAGTAGTGGAAGGCCACGTTGGTTAGCTCAGATCCACACTGGCCCCTTCAGGAACGACCAGGAACTACAGTCTACGAGTTTGTAAATAAATTCCCAGCCGTTTACCTTTGTCAAACACATTTAGGTTCCTCCAAGCAAAACAGGGGAGAGCACCAACAGCTGGCCAGTATTTATTTTCAGAAGTGCAGTCAGAGGGGTGTCTGGGCTTCCTTGATCATGAACTAAGCTGCCATTACCATGACTACTGATAACAGTAGGAATCGTAAACAAGCTAATCACCGAGGGCCCTATTTGTATTCTCATTTGTGTTTGCATGCACTGATGTGCAGGGGGGGGGGGGGGAGGCCAACACCACGAAAACAGGCGTGGGTGGCGGGGGGGAGACTGGGGTGTGAGGGAAAGGGTTAAGTTCCCTCCCTGGTTGCATGCTGCTTTCTCTTGCTCTGTCAAGCCCCATTAAACCTGCTACACCACAGCAATAAGGTGCCATCAATTACAGGCACGCTGCCATCAATGCAGAGCGCAGAGCAGAGCCAGGAACACATAAACCGGACAAACGGCCACATAAAAGACCCGCAGCTGAAGCCCTGCAGCCTGCCACCTCCACAGCATCCTCCCTCTGCATCACCTGTGAGGTAAACTCTCTGTCTGTGTGTGAACGAAAGGATGCTTTGTTTCAAATACACACAAAATGCATTCATTTCAGACCCACTTTCATTCATAATAGCAAGGAGAGAGGTTGGAGAAAAGATGTGGGTGCAACTGTGGGACAAAAGTGATTGCAGTGTGCTTCTACTGCCCCCATGTGACGGAGCAGAAATCTATTCAGAACCATAGAGGCAGCACATTTCAAACTGAAAAATATTAAATATATCAACCCCTCTTCACATTCATGACCATCACAGTTAGAGCAAGATCAATAGCGGAGAGCATTCTTGAAAGTAATTCTTACAAATGTGTCTCGTCTCAGAATAGCTGATTCCTTCAAGGCTCTGACTGTATTTTCAACCATTCAGGAAGAGAAAGACAGAACAGCTGTACTCATTCAGAGTCAGAAAGAAAGAAGAAAGGCCGACAAGCACTACTCTTTGAGATCTGCAGGTAATTGTTTCCGACTAGCCACGAGAGAAAGAAGCCCGCCTTTCTGTGCCTTTCGCTGTTGTAGTGTCTTTATCGATCGATGAGCGTATCAAGATTCTCTGTGCAAGTCACCAACAAATTGAAAAGCAAGATTTCAGTATTTAAAAAACTGAAAAGCAAGAAGAAATACAAGATTACAAAGGCAATGGAAGAAGGAAAAGATCCACACAATCCTTGAAAATAAAATAACAATGGTCATAAATACTGGATTTTTCAATGTGAAGTGTTTTACTTACAAATGAGGATACGAGTGCAGGAAACCAACTTGAGATATTAGATGAATAAGAGTTCAAGTTTGATTGATGAGTAACTCATTAAAAGTATGCAAGAGATTGTTCATATCAGGGAAGAATATTGTTATTGGATTTATTAAAGATAAGTCATTTTATAAAAAAGTTGCACATTGAATACAGACATTTCCATTTTGTGTAGAAAAAGTGAAATATTTCTTAGTTTTTCTGTCATACTCTTAAGAGTTAAACGCAACAAAAGGCTTTCCTCACTTACAGTAACATCTGCCAGAAACGTCCGGACTACCTTACATGATGTTTGAAATGTAAAGGATTGCTTTACCCAAAATACAAAAAAAACATTAGTGATACCTACTTAATTCAATTAGCTCCTGAACCTGCCTTGGAACAATGATAATATTGTTTAGTTTTTCTCATTATCAAAGTCATCCAGAGATAGTTTTCTTTATGTCCATTACTACACTCGAAATAGCAACTGCAAATAAATAATTCAGCGTACTTTTAACTGAGCCAATTAGCCAAAATGTTAACAACTATAGGCTGAAATACTGTGAATACGTTACATTTTAATACGGATATCTGCACTAACAAAAATAAATTCAACTCTCCTGTACTGATGAAAAGAAAAAAAGGATCCAATGTGTTTGTTTTTTGTAATTTGGGAGAAACAACCCTTTAAAACACATCACTCACTTTTACATAGAGATAAGTTAGATGTAAAGAAAACTACATATTTACAAACGGTGTCATGTTGACCTGGGGCTCATGTGGAGTTTATCTGAGAGGAGGAGCTGCTGCTGCCGGAGCTCTTGGTCTTCGGCCCCCTGGTGGCGCTGGGCTGCCGCTGCACCCGCTGGCTGGAGGCCTCTCTGCTCCTCTCACTGTGGCCCGCTGCTGCCTTACTGCGCACTGCTGAGAAGAGGAGGAAACACAGCAAGTTAAAGGGCAGACCATAGACTGGGGCAGACAGACGTTTAGTTGGGATGATTGTAGCTACACATGCTCCGAGAACAGGACAAATGGAGAAGGGCGATGACATGGAAAAGATACAAACACATTACACATACAGAAAATGACTTTTTTTACAGACACAATTTCTTAACTTCTTTTAAATACAGTTTATAGCACTGCACATCAACACTGCACACTTGACTAAAGCTGGGAGAAGAGGCGATAGGCTTTTGGCAACAACAGCTGTGATCATTCAGGTTGTCTCAAGAGATGTAGGCAAGGCCATGTTACATTTAAATAGGGAGACCAAGAACATTATTTCCCTTACAAATAAGGTTAAATCAAAAATAAATAATAAAGCACACCCTTGCTCAACTCTACCACAAACTACACCTATTCTTAAAAATACTTAGTCAATTCATAAACCCCTGCTGCAGGTTAAAGTGTCAAGATAAGATAAGATGTCATTTTTTAATCCCAATTTCTGAAATGTTTTCGTTGAAAGCAGCAAGCGGTCCTCTGTTAAAATAATAATAATCATATTTAAATAAAGAGATTGGGAGAGACTTGGGAAACTTACATTCTAGCCACTAAACTCCAATTAACAAAGTATTGTGTAGTGGAAATGTCCACACACACACACACACACACACCACACACACACACACACACACACACTACACACACACACACACACACACACACACACACACAACACACACACACACACACACAAACAAACACACACAACACACACACACACACACCACACAACACACACACACACAACACACACCACACACACACACACACACACACACACACACACACACACACACACACACACACACCACACACACACACACACACACACACACACACACACACACACACACACACACCACACACACACACACACACACACACACACGGAGAGCAGTGCATGTTATTTTGATGCTGGTCCATGGAGTGAGGAAACATGCAGAACACTAATGACAGTAATATAGGCAGGCAAACGGACAGATGGGGGTGTGGACAGAGTGTAGCAGATGGGACCTTGAGAGTGAGGAGAGTTAGCGTCTTGGGGGCCGTAGACCACAATCTTAGTGCTGACCCTTGTGGCTCTGGGGCCAGACGCTGAGGGGGGGGCTGCAGGACGCTTAGGGCTCTTTCCAGAGACCAAAGAGTCCTCTTCTTCAGTGAACAACAGGCACAGGAAAAACAGAATTCAAAAGTGATAGAAAATAAACTAAAGTCCCGTGACTGACATGCACACAGTGAAGATTTCTTTTTGAAGACTATCTACTTTATATCCTCGTTCTTCAGTTCACCTTTAAGTGACTGAAGAGGGAGTTTAGTGAGTGAGGGGGATTAGGTGATGCAGAGTGCAGGAATGAGCCTCTACTACAGTGTGAACAGTACATAAGGCAGTGGTTCTCAGGTGGGCCTTTTCAAGCCCAGGGCTCAACATTATAATTGGCCCGCTGGCCCGGAAGCACTATTTAGACACCCCGGGCCAGCATAACGTACTTTCCACTTGCCCGCTCGGGCCACTACAAATATTGTTTAAAAAAAAATGTTTCCTGTGGTATTGATATTTTGACAAGCAATTTAGTTAAATTGTTTCGTTTATTAACGCTACAACATAGCGTTTCGTGAGTCGCTTGTCGTTGTTGGGTGAAAAGCAAACAGCTGTTTGCTGCGGAGCGCAGCGCGAGCAGGCTCCCGTGAGCGCGCTCCTTCACTACAGACTATCCACCTAACCATTCGCCAAAATGTTTTTAATACCAGCGGTAACCGGCCAAGCGCCGTGCAAATAACAATTTTCAAATAAAAGAAAGTCACCGGAGGAGTTAAAGGAGAGTGACAGGGAGAGGAGAAGAAGAGGGAGAGGAGGAGTTAAAGGAGAGTGACATGGAGAGGAGAAGAAGAGGGAGAGAAAGTTTCAGCTTGATCGATGGAGTTGGCTTCTAGTGGTGCAGTGACGCGTCCTAAAACCCTTTTATAATCTATCATTAGATTTATGATTCGAACATTATAAAAGTAGGGTAGACATGTGGAGATTATCCGGCTGAACAAAACGTGCATTTATCAATCAGGTTTGTTTTCCACAGACCTTATTTCAGCTATTTTCAAAACCCTGTGGAGAAATCCCATTACTTTTTGTGGAGGGAACCAGCAGCTTACTTCCTGGTTTCAGGACGCGTCACTGCACCTCTCTATATGATGCAATATAAACAAGGTTTTCTGTGGGCTCTGTACATCAATGCCGACCTATGCTGACAAGTAAGTGAAGAGCAGAACATATAAAGGTATTGGCTAAAGAGAAATGTCCCAGCAGTTTAGGATAATGAAGGATCTAATCTGCTACATAGCCATTACATGTCTAACTCCTGATGACAGGAAGGCAGAAAGTGCATTATACAAATAATAATACTCATAATAGCAGACATTTTTTAACAATGATCACAATATCATTATTTTAATAAACCAAATATGAACAATTGAGGAAAATGAGGAAGAACTGATTGTTCAAATGTTGTAGTTCAAGTAGTAAGTGCATAAATTACTATAGCAACAAATGTGTTAATTTTCTTCATTATTAGTCGATATTTTTTTTTTTGGACGAATGCTTCGGGCCAGTGGTTACAATGGTGGGGCCAGTGACAATACAATTCCACCGGCCCGGAGGGCCAGTGGCTTTTTACCCTTAATGTCTACCCCTGAAGCCCCACCTGTTCCTCATCGCCTCAATACAATGGTAGGCCAAGCTTAAAATGGTCAAATGTATCATTCTATAACAGGGGTCTCCAACCTTTTTTAGGATGAGGGCTACTTTCAAAAAATAAAACAAGTCGTGAGCTACTTTTACTCCTCTTTTTTTATGTGTGTTGCAGTGTATATATTTAGCACATTTTAACATTATTATATGCTTACCTTAACCTTTGTGTGCTGTTTGGGTCTGTGGGACCCGTTTTCAGTGTTTACTAAAATAAAATGTATTCAATTTCATTATTTTAACCTGCTTTATTTGGGGGTGGACCTCACATCCTCTAGGGGGGTCCGGGGGCATGCAGCCCCGGGAAGATATTTTGTTTAATGTTGAAGTGAAATGCATCAATCTGGTGCACTTTGAGCACAACATGATTTTATGGATACAGCTCTCAACACTCAGACGAAAGGGAGCTGTATACTTTTCAATAATCCAAACATCTTTTTTATTCTTATCTTATGTTACCTAGTTAGTATTCTTTCTTTATGCATATTGTGGCAGCCAACTGGGATAGCTGAAAAGGCATTTGACAGTAAAAGGTGACTTGCAGGAAAGTTATTGTGCCAAATAAAAGAAAATGTTAACTGGCACTGTGTTGCATTCTTGACTACTAGAAGCAGACACTTCCATTATCACTGCATACCAATGTAATGCCTACCTAATCATTTCAATAATGGCTTCATTCAATTTTGGTTGACTTGTGAAGCAGGAATTACAACTCCTAAATCACACTATATACTTATCTTAACAATAATTAACCTTATGAATAGTTTACACTCTCACAAAATGATAGTTGTGGTGTTTAATGTCACGCAATCAGTTCTTTGTTGGTGTGTTCCGTTAACTGTTTTGAACCCTCTTCATTATTATTCTTTATTTTCCTGCAGATATGCAGCTGAATTACGCTGCCATGGCTGACTGTGACACCTGAATAGAAGGTAACCAATGTTATTGCTATATATTATATTCTATGCCTTAAATATGATATCAAATATGCTGTAAAAAAGGCCCCCGCTCCAGTGTGTATGTGCATGTACAGATCTTGCTCACCCTCATGTTGGTTGCAGCTCATTCAGTGGAGATAACTGACATCTGCACAACTTGTGTGATGAGCCCTTAAACTCTCCATATGATATAGTAGTGATTGTGTGTGTTGCAGACATTCACCTCTGGCTTCGGTTGGTGCCGTGGTGATACTGGTGGTGTGGGGCGCCGTTGAAGACTCCCCGATGCCGCAGCTCTCAGCGACCCTCTGACCTGCCAACATCGCCTTCAGAGTCTGGAAGACCGCTTGAGGAGCCACGTTCATCTTTAACAGATCCACTATGATCCTGGGGTGGGGGAGGAAGATGTGAAGTCAGAGTTCCTGTTTACGAGTCCTTGGTCACTTGCAACATTCTCTTGCATTATTTTATTTCTTTGTTTCTTTTTGCACCATTTTTGTTATTGTTTTATGTCTAATATATATGTATGTTGCATTGTTGAAGGAGCCGGGGACTTCAGGTATTAATTCCATACTGTTCCAACTGTGCAAATGACAATAACAACTTTGAATCTTTAAAAAACAGTATACATCAATTGTTGTAGCCAAACAAAGTTTTGATTGAATTTTTGTAAAATATTTAAATCATCACAAAACTCTTTTGTGACTTAAAAAGTGAGTCCACTAGTTAAGAGATGCCATTTGTTAAAGGTAGGTACATCTGTTAAATAGATGTAGTGGAGTAGAATTCCATGAATTCCTTGTAAATGTAGTGGAGTAGAAGTATATAGCATTAAATGGAAATACTCAGGTAACAAGTAACTCAACATTGTACTTAAGTACAGTACAAGTACTTAGTTACTTCCCCCTGTGACTGCACCTACTTGAAGACCTCCTGGTCTATGGTGACCCCCGCAGCCTGGGTCAGCTCGAACAGCTCCGCCTCCTCCGCGCTCAGGACCTTCTTCTTCTTGATGGCATATTTCTGCACGTTGCTGGTGACCAGCAGCGCGGGGGAGTCCGGGGCAGGGGGGGCCGTCTGCTGAGACATCACTGAGGCAGGTGGATCTGAAAGACTGAAGAGGATACAGATGGTGAAGTTATTAAAGACACTGGGTCAATAGTGCTGTATTGTTTCCAGTTGCCCGCCCTGAATGAACACATGGAGGAACTACTTTATTTCATACTCCTCTTCAAATATTACACACGTAACGACAAACGACTATTGTAATACATTGAAACACCTACCGTTAAAATAACAGTTATTAGTTGACGGTAAGAGTAGAGTTCCGTTAGCTAAAAACTGTCCCTCTTGCTAGGGCTAGACCCAGAAGAGTCGCGTCAACCATACGTCATCAAAACAAGACAAACAGTGTGACTTCTTCGCCGTAATTGATGTGCATAAAAATAACTTGATTCCCTCAGATATGATATGATTATACTGTTTTCATTCCCATTTTTCTGTATTAATCAGGTATCAGTCAAGTCAATGCGTAAACAATACTTTAAAGTAATGCACAGGCGCTTCAAAGAAGAAAGACGATAACTGTATACATTATTTTGTCATTCAAATGTGTTATTGTCATATGTACAGTAGCAACACTGCGGAATGAAAAAGTCCCAGACTTCTTCAACAATGCAGTATATATAAGACATAAAACATCAAAAATAGTGCAAAGAAACAAAGAAATAAAATAGTGCAAGAGAATGTTGCAAGTGAACAATAAAGTAATTCAGGAGCAGTGAACTATGTACATGTGGAATAGAATACAATTAGCTAAAAACGGAATGCAGACAGTTGTGGACACCTCAAATGTTGTTCCACTTTTTTTGCTGTTTAAACATCAATAACAAATAAATAAATGAATGAATACACAACACAGAAGACGAAAGAACGAAACCGGAAGTAGTTGGG
Source organism: Harpagifer antarcticus (assembly GCA_902827135.1). Taxonomy (NCBI): domain Eukaryota; kingdom Metazoa; phylum Chordata; class Actinopteri; order Perciformes; family Harpagiferidae; genus Harpagifer; species Harpagifer antarcticus. The sequence goes on from CADEHL010001054.1 coordinate 648,216, forward strand.
GGATTCTCCTCTCGCACCTGCTCAGTCATCTGCGCTGTCGTCCAAGAATGGCCGCTGCTGCAGCAGGAATAAACAAGCAGGGAGCCCTAGCGACGATGGAGCCCTGCATTAGACACGGGAGGGGGGCTCACGGAGGCAACGTCAAGGTTGGTGTAATATCATTAAAATACACTGCCGTGTTATGTTCGATGTGATCGTGTTGTTTCGTTAGTTTGCTCAATCGATCGACAGTCATTTCGTCTTCGTGGATTCTGATTTGGCTGCTGCGTTGGCGTTGGTGTCAGTGGATGCCAAACAGTCGGCTAGATTTGCCAGAAATATAATAGTAAGAATGTTATTGCTTGTGTGTTTTTTGTACTCGTCTTGGCTATATTCGTGCAAAATCCCAGCCTGGTGTTTGTGTTTGCAGTATGCTAGCAGTCTACCAGCTGGCGTCATAGCTGAGAGGTGGACTGCAGCTCCTCTGTGTGGCAGCCTCAGTAACGTGATCGATTTTAAAAGTATCTGCACAGTGTTCATGCAAGCAGGGCACAAAATAAGCCCCTGCCAAATCCTGAAAGAGTATGCAAGTGGTTGTTACATTTGCCTAATTAACAAGATGCAAAATAAGTCATAAGTCTAAAGGCCGGTTGTCAAAAAAGTTGTTTGATCCCTGCATGCAAGTTAAAACCGGCCCCTCACAAAATTGCCCTTAGCAGATGTCATGTCAAAATAGCATTTATCAAAGATCACAGTTATAAATCAGGAGGATTAACCATCTTACATGCTATGAGTGGAGCAGACTGAATCTCACACACATTCAGAGACTCTTAATCTATACGACTCCTGTATTTTCTTTAAGTCCTTGTTGTGCATCAATCTGCATGCACATAATAATAATAATACATTACATTTATAAAGCGCTTTTCCTGGTGCTCAAAGCGCTTGGGGGATACATTGTAAAATCAGTGCCAACTTCCCGATATATCTTTCTTCTGACTTTATCTGCAGCAGTGACTGTCAAAGACAAGGTTGTCTGTTAGTTAATCAATACATGTTTTCTCACCTACAGGTGCTGGAGTGTGGTGTGTGTGAGGACGTCTTCTCTCTGCAGGGGGACAAGGTCCCTCGTCTGCTGCTCTGTGGGCACACAGTGTGCCATGATTGCCTCACCCGGCTGCCTCTCCATGGAAGAGCGGTCCGCTGTCCCTTCGACAGACAGGTCACTGAGCTGGGTGAGTAAGGGTGCATAATAAAATATTCAACTCCTGTTGTGGATTTTTAGGCATTTTCTATTTCGAAATATCTTGGCCAGTCTTTGCTCAGTATAAACCAGAGAAGCCATGAGCATTTACACACCAAAACATCAAGCCATAAAAGTCCATATCTTTTTCTGTAAGTATTATTAAGACTGTTTTCTCTGTTTGGAAGTAAAACTATTAACCTTTTGATGTCCTTTTGTCTTCAAATGTATCCTTTTTACCCCACGTCTGTTTAGGTGACTCTGGAGTTTGGGGTCTGAAGAAGAACTTTGCTTTGCTTGAGCTCTTGGAGCGTCTCCAGAATGGAGCCAGCAACCAGTCAGGAATGGCAGAGGATGTTCTGAAAGGCATGGGAGAAGTAAGGAAACCCATACATCAGATCAAATATCACCATCACAACTACAGCACCTTTCATTCACAGTTCTTCTTTTCCACTAGTGTATCATCCGGTGTGATGAGGATGAGAGCCACACGGCCTCCATGTACTGCACCGTGTGTGCCACCCACCTGTGTGCCGAGTGCTCCCAGCACACCCACTCCACCCGGACGCTGGCCAAACACCGCCGGGTGCCGCTGGCGGACAAACCTCACGAGAAGACCCTCTGCCCGCAGCATCAGGTCCACGCCATTGAGTTTGTCTGCCTGGAGGAGGCCTGCCAGTCCGGGCCCCTCATGTGCTGTGTGTGCAAGGAGTACGGCAAGCACCAGGGACACAAGGTAGGATAACATAAACTACAGTTGAACTCCTGTTAGATATCCTCATCTAGAGAGGCATGCTCATGTGTTCACCATTTCTCTTTTTCAGCACACTATTCTTGAGACTGAAGCGAATCAGATCCGGGCGTCCATTTTGGACATGGCCCACTGCATCCGCTCCTTCACAGATGAAGTGTCCGAGTACTCCAGGAAGCTGGTGGGCATCGTACAGCAAATAGAGGGTGGAGAGCAGATAGTAGAGGACGGAATAGGCATGGCGCACACTGAACATGTAAGGATTTGACTGAAAAATCACAATCTTTAGATTTAAAGTAGGTGGTTAACCGGTAAAACTTTAATTAAGAATCTGAACTATTATTCTCTATTTTAAATGAATATTAATACATTGTTAGCTTCGTTCTTATTGTCATGTGTCATCTGAGCCTTTTTTCTGTTAGTTTGAAACATTGAGCCTACCTCTGTTCTAAAAAATGCGCTTTATAAATACATTTGACTTGAATCCCTGCCTCCGTCAGGTCCCCGGCACAGCGGAGAGTGCGCGGTCCTGTGTGCGGGCGTACTTTGCAGACCTCCACGAGACCCTGTGCCGGCAGGAGGAGATGGCGCTGAGCGTGGTGGACGCTCACGTTAGAGAGAGGCTGATCTGGCTGAGGCAGCAGCAGGAGGACATGACCATCCTGCTGTCCCAGGTCTCCACCGCCTGCCTGCACTGCGAGAAGACTCTGCAGCAGGTAGGAGATGCCACACACACACCCAAATAAATACCGTGATCTTTTTAAGAAAGAAGAAAAGTTTCAATCAGTTCCTCAGTATTTTTCATCCTGGACCCTATACACATCTAATTAACTCAAAGAAACAATTTTTAAATATGGTGCAGTAAGGAAAGGTGCTGCATACATCAGATTCTAAACTTACTGCATTTTAATAGTGCAATAAACATCCACTAATGTGGCAGTTTTTGTGCTGACAGGATTAGATTATTATATATATATATATATATATATATATATATATGACATAATATGGAAAGGACCCTACAGATAGATCATATTTTCCTTATTTTTTGTTTTATCCAGTTATCTTTTTTTTGGGGGACTCTATATCTGATACTCATACGATATAGTGATATCTCTGCCATATGTTGCTTCTCTCCGGCTGCAGGATGACTGCAGGGTGGTGCTGTCTAAGCAGGAGATCAACTGTTTGCTGGAGACGCTTCAGAAGCAGCAGCATCAGTTCACAGAGCTGGCAGATCACATTCAGCTGGACGCTGGCATCCCTGTCACCTTCACCAAGGTACACACTGTCCACCATGATTGTGTCTCCTGCTGGTCTGCATGGAGCAGCAAAGAATAGCTTCACTAATAGTTCAGATGTTGACTTTGTTTTAATATGTCGCAATATGTTGTTGTTTCAGGACAACCGGGTCCACATCGGCCCCAAGATGGAGATCCGTGTTGTAACTCTTGGGCTAGACGGAGCTGGTAAAACCACCATCCTCTTCAAGCTCAAACAAGATGAGTTCATGCAACCCATCCCCACTATTGGTAAATGCATCTATAGTATAAACAGATTGTAATTATTCTACATAAATACAAAGATTTTGCTCTTTAAAAAAAGAAGCTTGTTCTGTTTTTGTCAAAGGTTTCAATGTGGAGACGGTTGAATATAAGAACTTGAAATTCACCATCTGGGACGTGGGTGGCAAACATAAGCTCAGACCGCTGTGGAAACACTATTATCTGAACACCCAAGGTACTGTTGGTGCTCTATATACTTTGAATATCTTTGTGTTTAATGTTATTCTAAATGTCACGTACAGCTTTTATAGCACAGGGTAAACACATTTCAATATAGTTTTCCATATTGTTTTTATTTTTCACTTAATCCCTTTTGTACTCTGCTTCTCCATGCAGCGGTGGTGTTTGTGATTGACAGCTGCCACAGGGACAGACTGATGGAGGCTCACAGCGAGTTAGCCAAACTACTGACGGAGAAGGAGCTGAGAGATGCCTTGTTGCTCATCTTTGCAAACAAACAGGTAAAGGGAATAATGATAATGCTTGTTTTTACACCATACAGCTGTCCCATATTTTCTCTCCTATCTTTTTGCAGATATTTGCATTAATTATATAGTTTACAACATACAGAAACTCGTTATTTACTTATTATGTGCATTGTTAGTCCATGGCGGCTTTTTATATATATCCTTTTTCTTCCAAAAACCTCTGTGTACTTAAATGCTATTTATTCCTAACATGTATTTGTCCAGCCTTGTTTTCCGTATTCTGTTATATATATATATATATATATATATATATATGAGTATGCTGCTCATGCTCTTTCTGCATGTCATGTATTTATTTTTGCTATGTATATAAATGTCATGTTGTATGTGATTTAATGAGCTTAAAGCTAAAATCCAGCTCATTTACGCGTGTAAGCATTGTTTTGTTTTAAAGTGTTCATCGATGTGCACTGTCCCGTTCAAATAAACGATTAAATGAAACAAAAAAATATCGATTTCTGTTCATGTACATGAAGGAGTGCAAAAGCAGGAGTGGAATTCCTCTTGTGTGCACTCTGCAAATACATCTGATTCTGCTGTGAATAACCTTGTCTTAGCTCAGACAGAGTTGATGATCAGTTTGCATGTCTGCAGGACGTCCCCGGGGTGGTGTCGGTGGAGGAGATGACAGAGCTGCTGAGCCTCCACAAGCTGTGCTGTGGGCGGAGCTGGCACATCCAGGGCTGCGACGCCCGCAGTGGGATGGGTCTCCACGAGGGGCTGGACTGGCTCTCCAGACAGCTGGTGGCTGCCGGGGTCCTGGACGTCGCCTAAATGTAAAACATCTATTCTGGCTCAAACTGACTCTCCCCTAACAACCGAACCCCCCCAGCCTTTGCTCATTTCCAAATATGAACTCCTCAGACTGCGGCTTTAAGCCTCCTCATCTTCCCCTCTTTGTGCCCCAATGTGGGCAAAGGACATCTTTCTTTCTCTCGCTTCACTGAATCAGAACGGAAACTACAAAACCCTCCCAGCCTTTCCCCCAAAACCTGAATTAAAACTCCCATCATGCTTCTTCTCTAAGACAGCTTACACGGTCCAGCACATTGCTTACTGTTCTTTGTTCAAACCTTTTTTCTATTAACCAGCTGTTTATCTGGCACCTATAGCTAGCTGATTTGAGTCCAGTGTTAATAATGCTCCTTGTGCCCTGACAGTGAACTCTGTTTTCTATCTCACGCTATTCATCATAACAACCATGTGACAGTAATCCCGACTAAATGCAGAGTAGTCTGTACTTGTAGTGATCATAGTATACCTTCTGTTGATTCAGTATACTCCTGAGAAATAACTTTAGCTACATTCAGCATATGTGCAGGTGAGATGGGACAGACATGTTCAATACGACTTCCAGTGGCTTCAAACCGGTCGAATGTTCAGCTCTTTTCTCACTTTGCCTCCACACATTCTGTTAGCAATAGTGGTTGATGTTTCATGGGGTCTTTGTGGTTTTCTTAAGTCTACTGTTTGAACCTATTTAATGCCACAGCTGTTCCTTGTTTTCTGTTACAGAACAAACTGTTTACTGAACTTATTTATGAGCGGGAATGTTACTTTGATATGAGGCATTAGGAGAAAAGTTGTATGCACCGATTCTGCCTCAGTTGTGTGGAGTCTCGCACCCAGAATGCGTTGAATACACTCGTTTGCTGCATCACTACAATTTTGTATTTGGAAGCAAATGAACCATCTGCCGTTTCGTAGTAGACTCTTGAGTTTTAACCTCACTGATTATATCTATTCAAACATCTCATAAGTCCTGTTTATTAGTGTGGAGTGCTTCAGAGATGGTTCATCTTTTAATCAGCAGCCTTCAGTAATAATGTAATGTGAAGACTCTCGGTATTAGGGACCCATCATTGGACTTTGATTTCATCTTTATTCATTGCTATGTAATGTTAACATGTACCTATATATAATAATAAAGAAAACAAATGCACGTGTTAAAAAAGCCTTTCTGCAGTTTGTGAAAACATTTCCATTTGTTTTTGAACATAGAAGCACAAGGCACATCAAACCTTTGTTACAGTGGACTTGATAATGGCTTTTGTAAATTATTCATAATGTGTTGCTGTTAAATAAACTAATTGACCTTATTTGTGTGGTTTGAGGCTTCTTTGAGCGATTACCAACTCAAAAAACTATTCTCACTTGTCTCTTTCAAAGCATTCTTTAATAACTCTTTCTGGTAAAAAACGAAACATCACTGTACAGGACGCATTAAGACACACGATCACTTTACAGTGATGTTGATGATGCTGATGTCTTCATACGGTTTGTCGGTCTTGGGGTTGATTTTGACGTTGGAGATCCTCTGGACGGCCTCCATGCCCTTCACGCATCTTCCAAACACGGTGTGCTTGTTGTCGAGCCAAGGCTGAAGGCAAAAGCAAAGAGCACATTAAACATTTATTAAGATATTCAAGCCATTTTCAGGGATGAAATCTGACATCGGAACCTATTTATACAGTTTGTCAACAGCTGTGGGAAGCTATTTTAATCAATTTACCCCACTGTGGTTTGGCAAAGTTTTACTGTTACTTAGTCAATTATATTTTTGATACAAAACCGTAAAACTAAAGATTTGTAATAGTATTATGTTTATGTTAAGTAGTAAGATAGATATCAATACCGTGAGAATTTGAAATGCAGCAGGGTTTCTCTTTTGCCCATTTTTTACATTATAACCTATTCTCTGACTAATCTAACATGAACATTTGTTTTGTCTGCTCACAATGTTTCATAGTATATTAAACTGATTTAATTTTCTTTAGGCATTAGAGACCGTTACAGAAATAGTTTAAGATGAGAGGGGCTGGTGGGCTGATTTAGTCAGGCGAACTTAGCCTAACCTTCTGCAGCTTCATACTAACAGTAAAAGAGGGTATATTTATCTTCTCATCTTACTGTGTTCTTGAAAGACATGCATTCAACCTCTGTGCATATGTAACGTTGGGCTGCTGTAGCCTTTATGGGAATCTGATGGCATTCACTTCAGACTGAAGCAAGGCTGGAAATGTGAAACCACTGCATGTCCAACTTGGTGAAAATGTCTAAGCCACTTTTAAAGACAACTGGCTTGAGGCTCCTATCTAAACACAAACAACTTCCAGAACATTAAAGGAATGTGTCTGAAATGGGTCTAAGATGGTTTGCCATTGTGAAGTGTAAACTTACAGTTGGAACAACAGTGATGAAGAACTGTGCGCCGTTGGTGCCTGGGCCTCCGTTTGCCATACTGAGTGTGTACGGGCGGTCGTGTCTCAGCGTGGAGTGGAACTCGTCCTCAAACTCTCCCCCCCAGATGCTCTCTCCTCCCATGCCTGTGCCTGTGGGGTCTCCTGTCTGGATCATAAAACCCTGAGCACAAAGACACAGATTTAGACGCAGCTCAGTCAGATAAATGATTAGATCTGACTTACCACAGAGGAAAGCTCACCTTGATTACTCTGTGGAATATATGTCCATTGAAGTAGCTGTTCCTGCTGTGAACACAGAAGTTCTCCACCGTTTTGGGGCATCTAGGGAAAAAAATTAAAATACTACTGTTAATATATGTTGAGTTGTAAAGAGGTTTCTGAACAAAGACCTGAAAGAAGTAGAAACGTACTCCACGGGGAACAGCTTGATGTGGATGTCTCCCATGGTGGTGTGGATAATGGCGCTGTCGGACACTCTCTTGGGGCCCTCGGCCTGAGTGGCAGCCATCACTTCCTCCTTTGAGGGCTTCTCGTTGAAGATGTCTCTGTCCGAGTCAGCACTCTTTGTATCCTCTGGTTCTCTCTTTGAGAACTGAAGGAAGGGAACAAACGTATTTAGACATATAGTATAACTAAATATGTAGCTGTATCATTTTAGATTTCAATGTCAAGTTCTCTCACCATGTAGAAGCGGTTCTTCTTAAATGCGGTGCAGAATATGGTGGGGTCCGGCATGGCGTTGTCTAAGGCGGGGTTGTCACATGCTTTCATCTCAACAGTGGGAGCCACATGCGTGGCTTTAGCGATCCCCTGGAACAGACTCAGCTGCACCACACGGACGTTCTCCAGCTTCCCGAAGATCCGCACACATCTGAGGAGCAAAATCATCATTAATCTCAATATATCAATATATACTTGACCTCAAGGTTTAATTAACCAACCATCTCCAAAATGGTTAACTCTTTCCACCCAACAAAAGGAGTAGATGCAGGTTATTTTTAACAACGGAAGTTTTCATTGGTCTTTAATGTTGTTTCGGTAGAGTCTAAAGCAGTGCTTCTCAAAGTGTGGTCCGCGGACCACTAGTGGTCCGTGAGCGCCCCCTAGTGGTCCGTGAGTATATTGGTAAAATTTCACATTTGAAATACATTTAATTTAAGTTTTTCGCACTCTCACGGGAATATCTCCGCAATGGAACAAGCTTAAGTTTCACTTTCGATTGCATGATATAGCCCAGATAAACACCTTCATCACACATGTTGCCACTTGTTTGTACCATTTTCAGGCGATTTGTAAAAAACGATGTGTTTTTGGATATTTGTGGAGTTAGGTGGTCCGCGAGTGTTTTTTTATTGGTTAAGTGGTCCTTGATATGAAAAAGTTTGAGAAACACTGGTCTAAAGGAAGTGTGTTTTATGACGAACGTACAATTATTGTTGTCTGACTGGAGTTTGGTAGCTTTGAGTAGAAAAGCTTAGAGACAAAAATGAAGCAAAAATATGCAGGACCACCCATGGTCACTTTTCCCATAACTTCTCATCTCGCTGAAGCAAATCAATACTTGTGACTATTGCAAAAAACAACAACAAATGCCTCCTAAATTCCAGGTAAATACAAAAGCCAGATTTTTGTGTGTGGGTTTGTGTCCAGCAGGAAAGTGGCTTTAAAGACAGTTGCCCCTTAGACCCCATTTACACGCAAACGCATACGAAACGAATACGATATCAAAAAAGTCTTCCGTTCACACGAGACCGCTCGGGAGCGCTGGAGACGCTGTAGTATATAATAATACACCAAAAGCAGCGAAGAAGCCCCCCGAGCATGGCTGCCCTTCTGTTTATGCCCCGCGGTGGATTTAGCAACATGTAGTTCATGTAATTCTTCATGTCCACTTGTTGCTGATGGTTGTGGTAGAGGAGCTGTAGATTTTGCACTAACATCTGTAGCATGGTCAGTAGCAGTAGCAGTAGCTACTGAGAGTACTATTGAGAGTAGCTACTGAGCATGCTACAGCAGCGAGCAGCAGAGGTTATTCAGACTCAGCTCTCTGAACTAAAGCTTCTTTTAAATGTTGAGAAAACCAAGGTAATGCTCTTTTCTAAAGCTAAAAAGACACCAGAGCCTGTTTTAGATATTGTAACCACGCAAGGAATAAAACTTGAAGTGGTTACCTGTTACTTGGTATCTGGCTTGATGATTGTCTCTCTTTTAAACTTCATGTCAATAACCTGGTTAAAAAACTGATGGTTAGGCTAGGTTTCTTCTACAGAAACAAGTCCTGTTTCTCGCTTGAGGCCAGGAAACGGCTAGTCACTGTGACCTTTTTACCTGTGCTGGACTATGGTGATCTGATCTATATGAATGCACCTGCCCATTACCTGGTCAAGTTAGATGCTGTGTATCACAGTGCACTGAGATTTGTGCCTAACTGTAAAGCATTAACCCATCACTGTACCCTGTATGCAAGGGCTGGTTTGCCTTCACTAACTGTACGGAGGCTCAGTCACTGGTGCATTTTTATATACAAAGCCATGTTAGGGAAACTTCCATCCTACATCTGCTCCCTGATCTCACGGCGAATTGTAAGTGGCTACTGCCTGAGATCGAATGCTGTGGTTTTATTGAATGTGCCAACTGCTAGGACTGTCTTAGGGAAGACAGCTTTTAGATGCGCAGCTCCTCTGTCTTGGAATAGTCTGCAAATTAAATGGAAACTGAACAATCTGGTGCCACTAAATGTTTTTAAAGCTCGGTTGGATGCTACTCAATCGGAAGCTATTGGTATCCGTTTATGTGGATACTTATGTAAATATGCTGTATGATGTCCTTTTGTTGTTCTATTTATGTTTTTATGTTTCATGTGGAACTACTTGAGCAGGTCTCCCTTGAAAAAGAGATCAATGATCTCAATGGGATTTATCTGTCTAAATAAAGGTTTGAAATGAAATGAGGTGGGGAGAGGCGGGGCTATGGCTTCATCGTTATCAGGAAATGATTGTATAGGGCGTACACACGGAGCCGTTTGGGCCCCCCCAGAGCGTTCCGGTTGCAGATCTATCCACCTTGGGACCCCTTATCGTTTGCGGGGTCCGTTCCCCACGTTTCTGTTACGCCCTCGTGTGAACGAACGGGCTATACGAAAGAGAAAAGTAGCGGATACAACCATTTGCGTTCTCGTGTAAACAGCACATTATATGAACGCACCTGTTGGTTTCCACATTGATGACTTTGATGCCCAGCATGGTGCCGTAGAGCACAAAGTGACCGGTCTCATCAAAGATTATGTTTGTCAGCCGGATCCCGTCCACCTTCTCCAGTTCTCTCTCCACGGCCATCCGCCTCCCGAACTCCATGTCAGGGAGCTGCTGCCTCATCTGCTGCAGCTCTGTGAACATCTAACACATGAAGCAGCAGTGATAAGCATGTGAATTAGACACTCATTAAAAGCTGAGGTTGAGTGACATGTGAGTACTTACAGATAATGATTCATCAAACACTCTCATCAGTTTTCCTGTCAGGAAGCGGAAGATACGGACTTTCCTGTCAGAAGCAATGGTTGCCATTTTCTTCCCGTCAGGAGAAAATGTAAGGCTGGTGGGATAGGTTTTGTGTTTTGCAAATTCATACAAGTCTGTGTCTGTTTTGTATTCCCAATGCACATATTTGGGGAACTTGAACTCATTTCGGAGGCCAGTCCAGTACTCCAACATTCCTGCTTTGTCAGCAGAGACGATGACCCTAAATTTGGGATTCAGGCGGATTTGGGACAGCGGGGAGGCGTGCATCTTGTCGAAGATGTGAAGGGGCTCGTTGCTTCCCCTTCCGTCATAGACGAAGATCTTCCCTGTCGTTTTTTCCGAGCAGGCTATCGTGGAAATGGCATCTCCAGGATTGTACACCCACTCTGACTGTCCTGGGTGAAAGCTTCACAGAGGAAGGATAAATGTCATGTTACAGTGGGAAAAAAGTGTCCAGAATCTTAGTAAACATTTCATTCCTAAACATGCACAAACACAGTACATTAACCTACCCCAACTTCAGCATATTGATCATGTCAAAGTTGACCACATCAAATACTTTCATGGCCTGATCATCACCAACAGTACAGAGAAGAGCCCCTTCCGAACTGACTGCAATGCTTTCAATCACACCTGCAAAAACACATACAAAAACAAAGTTTACAATACGAAGTGCAAACACTCAAATATATTTAAGGGAAATAATCACGTTTCCTTTTTCCTTCAATAAACAATCAGTGAGAAGTGGTCAATTCAAATCAAAATCATACCGAGATGGCTTCGAAAGTGCTTGACAAACTCTATTCCCTCATCTTCCCTCTTCTTCCAGAACTTGACATGGCCATCCTGGCTGGCGGTGATAATGAAGTCTGTCCTGAAAATGAAATATGTTGTTTCATTAGAAGCAAACCCTGGGGCAGAAGAACAAATAAAGTAATGCTCACCTGCATACATATTTATAAATAAGATGTGGTCATAATTGTGTAGGAAAAGCTTTTATATGATTTAATAAGAGTGATTTGAGAGACATTCATATCAAATAACACACTCAATTAAAGTTTGAAGTATATTGACCATAGCACAGTCTTTTCTCACCAGTTTATTGCGTTCTTTTGCGATGAATCATGAATGTTTGCATTTGATTAGCACAAAATACATGCTATTAATACTGTACTGATAATTGAGCCACACCATTTGAACTGTAACTGAAAAATAGACAGCAGTATAATCCCTGTTACTTTGCAAATCTCCTTTATCAGTTTCGCATGATAATTAGTCTTGGAAATATTGTAAGTGGACATAATAAACTAAGTAAGCTGTCCCATATGGTGAAGTATGTTGTGTCTAATGTAATAGTTAAGTTTGTTGGGCATGCACTTACTTGGAACACACTATGTGTGTGATAACGTCTCTGTGCATGTAGCTCCGTTCATACATTGCAGCTGAGGGCAGGTTGTCCAGGTAAACACGCTCATATTCCAGTACTGAGGATATAAACAAAACAAACACACAAGAGTTAGCGGGAGTTTTGTTAGCATGGTTAGCATTGTTTAGCAGAAGCTACAAATGAATACAAAATGTGGCGAAGGCTCTAACTGTCATAAACAAACCTTTTCTTTTCTTGGGCTGGGAGGCTTCGTTTGGCATGGGTCCGACCCACTCCTCTTCTTCTGCATCCCCTTTTTCATCCTGAACGTCTTCTGCTTTTCGCTTGAGCTCCACATTGTTTTCTGCCTCCGCCATTGCTGACAAATCTTCCGCGTCGTGCTTTCGTTGTTACGGCACTTCCGGTCGGCGCGTAGATTTATGAATGTTCTATTACTAGTTCATATCATGCAGGATGTAATTAAACAAATAATAATACACGTTTTTTAAAAGTTCTATTTTTTCTGAAGAATGTAATTTACGTAGTTTTTAATTGTAGGCACTTTATACACAGATATTAGGGCAAAAATGTGTGCTGCTAAAATAACTCGTTTTACAGGTACAAACTAAAATTACATTAGTATTATGGTTCCTTCTTGTTTTCTCCGTTTTTGGAAACAATGTCTGTATAATGCTAATTTCTCAAGTTGAAATATTCAACAATTTAGTAAGGTACTACTGGAACTAATAGTCCTATTTGTTTCCGAGGGTGCATTTACATGGAACACTTGGGTTAAACCAAACGTACTTTTTCTCGGGGTTGGTTGAAGAATTCTCTGGGATTGTTTGGTATCTAGCGCATTTCTGATCGAAATTTCGGTGAATGCATTATTCACTGAAACTAATATAAATGTAAAGTCACTGATTTTCAAGGTAATATTTAAAAACATAACAAAAATATTTAAAAGTACTTTATAGAGGACCCCCACATACTCCGACGTAAACAACCAGGACAATAAGTGTGGAAAACATGGCTGTAGTCACTGAAGTATAATATTTGTCAGTAAGTAGGATATTTTAGCAAACATAATTTATCGGGTTATACAACAGTTAGCTATACACAATCAGAAGGTCTAAAATAAGACAATTTTCATCTTCTGACTGCAAAGCTCGGCGGCAGAATGAGCAATATTTACATCCAAGAACCACCATCAAATGGAAAGGTGAGCGCAATTGTAACTTCAATTCCTCTTTGTGCAAACACGATATATCACTATATCCTTTACTTTTAAACGGTATAACATTGATTATGTTTACCTACGTTGCACGATTCAGCGACAACAACATGGTTATAATAACTTGTTTTTAATGCTTCCACTTGTGATGCTTTCTTAGGTCCTGTTGAAGACCACAGCAGGCGACATTGACATTGAGTTGTGGTCCAAGGAGGCTCCTAAAGCATGCAGGAACTTTGTGCAACTGTGCATGGAAGGTAAGAATTCAAAACTAGCTAAAACACTCTTAAGATAATGCAGAATACAAAAACAACAAGACCAGTCATTGCAGCAACACTAGTCACCCACACCTGTAAAATAAAGGGTTATCTAATTGTCTTGTATGTCTCCTCTAGGTTACTATGATGGCACAATGTTTCACAGAGTGGTGCGTGAGTTCATTGTTCAGGGGGGAGATCCCACTGGAACAGGGACAGGTGGAGAGTCCGTCTATGGACGATCATTCAAGGCAAGACTTCTGCACTAATTATGTGTATAGATGTTAAATCCAAAAGGATTAATAAGTACAAATCATTCCAAAGTCATGTTAACCTACAGTACTAACCCCTATGCAAAGTCAACCATTAAAGGATTGAGCTGAGATTGAAATAAAATAACCTTTGAATACATGTGGCTTTTTACATTTTTAGGATGAATTTCACTCCAGGTTGCGCTTCAATCGGAGAGGTTTGGTGGCCATGGCAAATGCTGGCCCACATGATAATGGCAGTCAGTTTTTCTTCACCTTGGGACGAGCAGATGAACTCAACAATAAACACACCATATTCGGCAAGGTGAATCTGAGAAACTGTAGGAATTTATATAAATATTTCCTGTGGATCTATGGAAATCCTGTGCCTGCCACATGCATGGATCCAGATCAGCAACAGATCAGTTAATGAGTACTCAACGTCATGCTTTTCCCCAACAATGCCCACTGCAGGTCACCGGAGACACGGTCTACAATATGCTCAGATTGGCAGAAGTTGAATGTGACGATGACGAAAGACCCTTGAATCCCCACAAGATAAAAATTACTGAGGTATTTGTCATTCTTCAACTACTTTTTTAATTTGCTTGACAGCTTTATGGTGTCTTTGATTTAAGTACTGATGTTAAAAAAAACGTGTTGTGTCTTCCAGGTGCTTCACTCTCCTTTTGATGACATTATACCTCGGGAAACAAGGAAATCCAAAAAGGATAAAGATAAAGAGGACTCAAAGAAATCACAGTCGAAAGCCACAAAGTGAGTGCTTGAATTTCATCTGTCTCACTGAGTGTATCTGCGGCATAAACATTACATCAGATCAGACCTAAACAAATATAATAATATATGTAAATAGTTCCTCTCCTCTTTGCTCCTGGCTCTTATTATTTCCATCTTTTGCCATTTGGTTGCATGTGTTGTTGTTGTTATCAATGCATTTATGCTGACTGTGTGGTTTCTTTCGTAGGAACTTCAGTCTGTTATCATTTGGAGAGGAAGCTGAAGAGGAAGAGGAGATAGCGAATCAAGTGAGCCAGGTACTGAAGCCCAAAACTAGTCGCCCGATTTGCTGCAAATGAAATGGCTGTGAAATTATTTTCCTATTTTTTTTTAAGGGTTCCCAGACATAGAGATAGACAGACACATTCAATGTATTTATCCCAAACTGGGAAATTATTAAATATTCATATCTATTAACTGTTTGACAGACCATTAAAACTGACCACATCTGCCATTGACTCTGACAGTCAGACACACTCAACATCTATAGGGATTACCAAAGCATGTTCTATGTCATAAAATTGTCTTCAAATATGATTTAATTGTTACAACTTGACTACATCTGTAATCCATGTCTATCGTATTTAAGTTGTTTAAATTGTATACATTTAATTTAAGTATAACAAGTTAGTGTGTGTGTGCGCCATTACATTTATTTTTGGTTTCAAATGATTTTCTATTAAAATGAAATGGAAGATTCAGAAGTCGAGACTGTTGCAAAATGGGAGAAAACTAAATCATTATCCTACTGTTGTTTGTGTTTCTTCAGACACTTAAGGGAAAAAGCAAGAGCAGCCATGACCTTCTGAAAGATGATCCCAGACTGAGCTCTGTTCCTGCTGTTGATAAGTATGTGTAATGAACAGTGTTGTGCTAGTTACTGAAAACCAGTAACTAGTTACCATTACTAGTTACTTCATTTCAAAAGTAACTCAGTTACTTTACTGATTACTTACACCAAAAAGTAATGCGTTACTGTGAAAAGTAACGTTTTAGTTACTTAACTAACCATTAATGCCCTTATAGCCTTCATTTCAGTTTGTTATTGCATTGGAGAATAATACAATATGTTGATCAACTTGACATGCATTATATGCAATCTGGATTGCATCGATATTAGCTGGCTTTCCATTGTTGTATATTCTTTCTCCAGGTAGTTGGAAAAAGTTTTCCGTTCCATATGCCGTGTGCCACCCGGACATGGTATCATGCTAACTAGCTCCCTGAAAGCGGGTGACTCCACTGTAGCAATAGCCTGCATGTGTTCTACAACATACCGTGCAATGGCTTTATCGACTTTTCCCTGGTCAGCAGTCCCTTGGTTAAAATCCAGCCGCTGTTGCTCAGGTGGAGGTGGAGTGGCGTCGGCTGAGTCTCTGTGGTCTTAGCTACTAGCTTCGTCCCAGCATGTTGTTTTTGCAGATGTTTTAAGAGATTTGAATTACTGGTTTGGGCAGTAGATAGACTCTTTGACCCGCCAGGACACAACTTACATTTAACTAAAACGTTCTTTTCTTTGTGATCGACAAAAGTGAAATAGTGAGAATATCTCCAGGTGGAGAAACTAGACTTGAGCTCCGACGTCACCATGATAGTCTTGTTAGTAAACAACACAAACACGCCCACAGCCCGTCTCCACATGTGACACAGGAAGTATCTAAGTACATTTACTCAAGTACTGTACTTAAGTACAGTTCTCATCTCTGTTCGCCTGGCTGTTGACTATATAAAAAAACTAACGGAGTAACGCACCATGTAGTAACAGTAACTGAGTTACTGAATTTAAAAAGTAATGCGTTAGAGTACTAGTTACTGGCAAAAATAACGGTGTAACGCGTTAGTCCCAACACTGGTAATGAATAATACTAATAATTGTACATTAAGCACCTTCTCCTACATTTGTAATCCTTGTCCTTTTACCTTGAAGGAAAAAAAAGAAGCGTATACCAGGAGAGACAGCTGAGGTAAGTCCAACACTGTACAATCTCCTTTGCCCCAAAGCAAAGTTTATTTTCTCTCTGATTTTAAATGTCTTTGTGTTCTGCCTCTCAGACAGACGATAAGGCTGATGGTGATGTTGAAGATGACATGGATTCAGACGAAGAGTATGACTCAGATGAGAGGCAGAAGACGAGAGAAATAATCAGCAACAAGCTAAAGAAATTAAAAAGCGAAGAGAAAGCGACGGATGACGAAGAGCGAGGGAAAAAGCCCAGCCGCAGGTATGACTACATGATTCTGACCCGAGTGAGTTAACGTATCATCTGTGTCCAACAGAGGGCAGGTTTGTTTAATAAATAGTCTGCAAGCTTTTCGATTGTGTAATTGTTCAACTTGTAATGATGCGTAACAACATGATGGGGGAGCTGTTGAGCTGCGTTATACAGAGCAAAAGGAATCACAAGCAACCCTCCTGTTTCATGAGTACAATAAGATGAGAAGAGACCGTCCAAACTTGATTTTACAGAGCTGAATTTAGTAAATCCACAAAAGGACACTGAGTACAAACACTGAGTTAAGGTTGCATCTTATGGTGGTATAGAACAGTGGTTCTCAACTGGTCAGGCCTCGGGACCCACTTTTTACTTGGTCAATAAATCGCGACCCAACATTTTGAAGCACTCAAATCTATTCAACAAAAAAGATAAAAATAAATGGTGCTGTAATATATATGCTTTTCAGCATACAATATTAATAAAAGTGAAATACAGTGCATATATCCCTTATATCCCTTCACAGAACTAAAGTATGCCTTTAAAAAAGTGTAATGAGTTGATGGAATCAAAGCTGAACTGTATAAAAAGGCACACATGCTGGAAATCCAACCCCAGCAGGGGGGTCTGGGGGGATTCTCCCCAGGAGATTTTTAGAAATACTAACATAAACTACGCATTCTGGTTCACTGAGAAGAAAATAAATAAATCTTTTACTACCCGACATATTAATAATATTTTATGCCATTGTTTGTTTTTCACTTTGTTCTGAAGCTGAACTTGCTGCTCCTCACAGAGAGAAGAGCAAAGAGGAGATAGTCTGTGTGAATTACTTTAAATTGTGGGTAAGGGTAGATAACTCCCATTGTTCTGTGACCTGTCAAGCATCAAACCGGGGGTCATATTTCATTACGTGTTCATTTTTATCTGAAGTTGTACCCATGGATGTATAAAGAATAGTTCTACCGCAAAGTTATTCTCCGTGGGGACTTCCGGCAACAATCTTGATTCTGATTGGCCAGAAGACTCGAAAAAACATCAGCAAAGATATTTTATTGAGAAGATGATCACTACGTGACAGACGTTTTCAAAGCCGTTTATGGTCTCCGGTACTTCCTGTCCGACGCCTACTGCATGC